>JAMKCH010043502.1:0-44066 GCA_023653785.1 Ophioderma brevispina
ATATAAGATTTGGTAAAGGGTCTGCTCAAGTAAACTTTTATTATGTTATTAACGTTAATCACGGCAGTGCCCTTATCGTTCTAATAAGGCCCAAATGCACTAATTGAGATATTTGGTGACCTGTCCCTAACCCGAGCAAGAATATTATGGCAATCACACACGACAGCAAAGCAACTTGTCTTGTGTGTAATTGTGCAAATTTGGTGTTACTATCTTTATCCTTTGTTCATTTTAGGTCAAAAAATGGAATTTATATGATTTTTTTTCGACTTCGCTCAGCACAATCCCGGAAAAAATGGTTAGAACATAAAGGGCACTTCTCTTGAAAAATGTCCCCCTTCCCCGCTATTCAATTTTGAGCCACCTCATGTACTCAACATCCTTGTCACTTCTCCCAACATTAATTGATAGGGGGTTGGGAAGGGTAGGTTTTTATAGACAAGTTCTCCCCCCCGCCTTCATTTAAAACTTGGACATCCAGTCCCAAAAACAACTACATTGTAAAATAGACGTATATTTTAACACTGAGTGATTTGTGCTAACACTTTTTCCCTTATTGTAGCCACTGAATGTCCAAATCAAGGACAAGGACCAACCCCAACTGTGAATTGGAAGAGTGCTAATTGAAGTTGACATAACTATCCTCTACCTAGATAAGCATGAAATTTACGGCCAAGTGGTTATCAGACTATTCTGCAAATGCATGCCTCTGTAGGGCAGCATTGATAATGCATGGCTTTCAGCTAAGTTCACACAGCATGCATCTCATTGTAGAACAGACAATTCAGCAAAATCTTTGCCTACCAACAACCATTCAATCCAAAAACACAAAAGGGCCAACACAAAATTCCCAAAACGCAACATCTACTCAGAATTTTTTCAAAATCCACCAACATACCTTTTGCAAAGAAATGTCATAACTTGCATACCTGCGAGTTTCAAAAGAATTGGACAAGACATGAGAGACTATTGTAGGAGATAATTTGGGTTTCCTACTCTAATTTGCTATGTGATGACAAGAGCCTATATATTATAGGCTAACAATTCTTTGTTTAACACCTTTGCTTTTCTAACGTCAAAAGACTGTTAGTTGTTCTGGTTGCTTGTTTACTGCTTGTGCAGGACGTGACAATGTCCATTGTGAATGGAATACCATTTTGTGAAAACCGACTAAAATTACAACATTCAAAGTGACCTTTTCATTCACAAGCCCATGCAACACTTTAAACATACTAAAAATAGAAGTTGCAGACCTATTGTTTTACAAGAATAAACTAGAGAGGCCTGGGGACGCGACAAATCATCAACATCCTGCCATGTGAACGGATAACTTCCATCGGTAAATCATAGACACTTCGCATATTAGTTGTCAAAACTTTAATTAATTTGATAGTATCGTGAAAGTACTCTTGCAAATAAGTCCCATAAAGATGGAATACTAATTTCATACACGGACAGGCCTTCTTCCATAAATTCTGGACGTGACAATTTGTGAACTGGAAAAAATGTGACAAGGATTCAATTAGTGGTAACTTTGGAAGTTTTAATAACCAACCTCTAATTTTTTGTATTGTATATCTTGAGGGTTTATTATGTAATTATAAATAAAATACCACAAATATCATCTTTTGTGTATTAGGTATGAATGAATACTGTATACAAATGTGAACGTAAATGTCACGCCTGCAGCACTTTTGACAGGTTCTAAGTCCTTTAAAAGCTTTTCACTACTTTGGTTTTTACATGTTGAAAAAGCATCACTAAATATCTCAACAAAATAAGACAATTCAAACTGATGGGCTCAACAGGGTATAATGGCAGATGAAAACAACATACATGTTTTTTTTCAGGTTGACAACTTGTTGACAATTTTGACCATTGGGACCGGAGTGTCCCCTAAATACAAAGAGAATAACTTGGTTAAGATAGTGAAGGTAGGCCTTGTAGAGACATAAGTGCAAATGCCCACAATGATCTTCCAGCCCCATCTATTTTTACACAGGGTGGTCCCAAAGTGTAAACTGCTGAAGTTGCATCTACCTATGAAACAGGCCATTAGCGCAAGCCTGAGCTCCCGCCCGAGCTCCCGATCAAATGCTGTCCGAGACTGAAATTTTCCCGAACCGGACACATGGACCAATTTTTCTGCTTTTGGTGGTGTATTTCTAAAGTTATTTCTAAACTCTGCATTTTGAGTTTGTTGATTATTGTAGCTGGGGTAAAATTGTATCTCGCGTCAATTTTTGTTGGGAAGCCATCGCTAATTATTACGACAGGAGTTTTATGAGCGTCATGAACATTTCGCAGAAAAAACATGTTTTGCACACTATTGAAGTCCAACTCCAAAACTCTCTGAATTTAGAGTTCATTTTAATTGCAAAGCAGTATAGTGTTAATGGGTAAAGTTAACTTTACAAGAATATCAAAACCAAATTGTGATAGTATCTTCCACAACTTAGACAGGTCACTCATAAGAACGTTATGGACATTACATTTTTGCGTCATGGACATTACGCTCCAATAACTAATAGTCTCTTCTAACTTTTTGCTTATAAATGATGCTATGTTGTCCCAGTGTGATGCAATTACACTTCCTTAAAAATAAAAGTAGTAAATCCATTGTATTTATTATGATATCCTATACACTGTACAAGCAAGTTTTTCTACATCAATGAGAATGGAATCACTGATAGAACATAATAGGTGAAAATAATATTTGACAATTTTTACAACTTGTAAAGACCCTGAACTGTTTACAATAATAATCTTACATTTTCCTTAATATTTCACATTTTGACCAAAATATATTTCAGATTGCTTTGATCTCACTGAAAGATTTTAAAACAACAGAATTTACCAGCAAACTTTCAGCTTCTATTTGAAACCAAATTCTTAAATACTTAACACTCGCGCTTGCACTAGGGTTATAGCAATCGATGATGGCCGAGGAATGCGGTCTCGATTTCATGTGTGCTTTTTTTTATATCAGAGGCTATCGAATGGTGATGACATTTTGGTAGTGGGTAGGAGTGGGTCTGAGTCCAAAAGGTTACAAATTTAAAGTGATCTAGTAAATACTTGGTATAGCAAAACCTGTGATAATACCTAGATGTAAATTATGCTTCTTATTTGATGTGACAAATAAAATATAGCCAAAAGACAAATAACTATATTAATAGATAGTCAATTTGTCTTTTCACACTACATTATATTGTCATTAGTACCACTACTTGACCAATTACACTGAATACAGGGTTTGCTTGTATCCCTTAGAAGCAAATCTGAGGTGGTGTTGGGAAGGAGATGGGGTGCTGGGAAAGGGAATATTGGGTGTTGAGGAGTTGGGAAGGAAGAGATGGAGTGTTGGGAAGGAGGACAAGAGGTGTAGAGAAGGGTAAGATGGGTGTTTGGAAGGGGGGAAATTGGTGTTGGGAAGGGGAAATGGGTGTTGGGAAGGGGAATGGGTGCTGGGAAGGGGTGCTGGGAAGGGGAAATGGGTGTTCGGAAGGGAAATGGGTTTTTTTGAAAGGGAGATGGGTGTTTGTTGGAAAGGGGAGATTGGTGTTTAGTAGTAGTATAAATTTAACAATATTTATTTCAAGGTACTCAGTTTTCATTTAGTACATCTGGTCTCCCATGAGAGCCCTGATATGGTTTAAAATAACAATAAATAGAATGTACAATAGAATGGAAAATGATTCAGAACATAATATTGGTTTTGAATTTTGACAAGTTCATTAAAGGAAGAGTTCTGCGGATATCAGAAGGTAGAGCGTTCCATTCTAAAGCCCCTCTATAATGGAAAGTACATTTGCCAGGCCTAATATTCCACAAAGGAACAATAAGAGTATTACAGAGTGAACAGAGGCTGTGAAAGTAAATTGAGAGGAGAGATAAGAAGGAGCATTTTGTTTCAGGCACTTGAAAACAAATATGAGGTGGTGTCTGCTCCACCTTTCATTTAGATATTCCAACCAAGTTCTTCGAACATTTACAAATTGGGGTTCTGATATTCGCAGACAAGAGTACACGAGCAAGCTTATTTTTGAAGAATCTGAAGACACATTCTTTGTCAAGTTGCAGTTTGAACCAAATGCGAGAAAATCAAAAATGTGGAAAACCAAAGCATTAGAAAGTAAATTAAAGCTGCTTGCAGGCAGATACAATTTAACTCTGCAATAACCCCAATTCTGCTTGAAAAAGTTAGAAGAGATATAATCCAACCATGATAACGTTGGATCAAAGACGACTCCAAGGTACATTAAACTGATCACCCTTTCCAATATTGTCTTTACCATATGTAAGAGAAATGTTCTGAGTTGAGCAAGCTGTGTTGGTGCCAAAAATCATGAAATTGGTTTTGTTAATATGAAAGGGTAAGTTTGTTTCCCTCAAACCACTGAAGGAAGGGGAATGGATGTTGGGAAGGGAGATGGGGTGTTGGGAGTTGATGGGTGTTGGGAGGTGATGGGTGTTGGAGGGGATTGTTGTTGGAGGGATGGGTGTTGGGGAGGGGATTGAGTGTTGGGAAGGAAGAAATGGTGTTGGAAGGGGAAATGGTGTTGGGAAGGGGAGATGGTGTTTGGAAGGGAGAATGGTGTTGGGAAGGGGAGATGTGTTGGGAAGGGAGATGGGTGTTTTGGAAGGTGAAATGGTGTGTGGGAAGGAAGATGGGTGTTGGGATGAGAAATGGCTGTTGGGAAAAAGGGGAAATTTAGGTGTTGGAGGTGATTTGGTTTTGGAAAGGGATGTGTGTTGGAAAGGGGATTTGGGGTGTTGGACAAGGGGGATCATGTATGTTGGGAAGGGGATATGGGTGCTGGAAGGGGATGGGTGTTGGGAAGGGGATATGGGTGTTGAGAAGGGGGAGCTGGTTGTTGAATTGGAGATGGGTGTTGAGAAGGGGGATTGTTGTTGAAAGGGGAGATGGGTGTTGAGAGGGGGAGATGGGTGTTTGGGAAGGGGGATGTGTGGGTGTTGGGAAGGGGGATGTGTTTGTTGGAAAGGGGAGATGGGTGTTGGGAAAGGGGGATATGGGCGTTGGAAGGGGGATTTGGGCGTTGGAAAGGGGATATGGTGTTGGGAGGGTGAAGATGGGTGTTGGGAAGGGGAGATGGGTGTTGGAAGGGGAGATGGGTTGTGGAAGGGGATGTTTTGTGAAAGATGGTGGTTGGGAGTGATGTTGGGACTGGTGGGATTGGGTATTGGGAGCATCAACTGAACCGCACATCGTTGCACACTGCAAAAACTTGCGGCTATCATAGTTTGAATGTCTCTCATTGGTTGAGCCCGAGTTGCGGGCACTCAACGAGTGACAAGCATAAAACCAAAAATAGTTTGGGCGTAATGGAGAAAAAATATCAGGGCGGTCAGATTTTTTTTTTGTTATTTTTTTTTTAGATCTTCTCAATGTTTTACTCTAAAATAAATACAAGATGCTACTATTTAAAGCTTTTTTTCAATGACTACAATGATCTTTATTGTTGTAGTTCCTTTGTTGTGCTTGTTTTGTTTGGTTTTTCGTCATTTGTTTGTTGGGAAAATTTTTTTTTTTTTATTTGTTGATGATAAATAATGGTCGGTCCAGCAGAAGATTTTATTTGTGCTAATTGGCATGAAAATTTTGAATTTTTTTTTAGGTCTGTCGGGTTACCCAAACAAACAATTTTTTTTATGCGCCAATGGGGGTCGAATACCATTGCTCTAAAAGGGTTGAAAGTCATGCAAGGTAATGTTCATGGAACAGTACCGTGTATCACGATGTAATGGCGCATGAGGCAATGTAAGGTCCATGACGCTCATCTGCATATTTTTGAGTTGGTTATGATTCTTTTTTTTTTTCTGCTCAAGGGATTACTTATGATAAACTAAATAGGATCTGCTCAAGTGATTACTTATGATACACTAATAGGATCTGCTCAAGGGATTACTTATTATAAACTAAAATAGGATCTGCTCAAGGGATTACTTTGATAAAATAAAATAGGATTGCTCAAGGGATTAATTATGATAACTAAACTAGGGGATTGCTCAAGGGAACGTCATGATAAACTAAAAAGGATTTGAAAGTGAGTATCAATAATATAACCGCAACCGCAAATTCAAAATGGCATCAACTTCCGGGTGATAGTCTGTTCTCAAAGACTTAAAAGGTAGGAGGGCACTCTTACGCATATCGAACGGTTACACAAAGACCAGGATTCGAATTACACCAGGTGCACACATGAACAGGTGAATGTAGCTTTCTCTCTGTGCATGGAACTTTTGTATCCTGCATGAGATGTGCATGTAAATTTAAAATTTGTTAAATTATAAATATACAATTGGCATATTTCATAGAAAGTCATTGAATGCTGAAATGATTAAAATTTGAGCCAACTGTCAATTGTCTAAACGTACCAGAGTCTGTGTTATGAATAACGGTTAACAGTAGCACCAATCATATTCTAGCTGTGCATGTAACTTTTACTTGGGCATGTAAATTTTTGAAGTTAAATGCACGGTGCATGTAATTCTAAAATTGCAATTCGAAGCCTGACACAGACTTGACAAAGACTAGCTGGTCACGAATATTTAAATCGAAATGACCGTTTGGAAATGCACTGTTTTGCTGAGAGGTTAATCCACTAACCTCGACGGGATTGAAGTCATAATTTTTTCTAATTTATCATGACATTACAGATCTTTGAAAAGGTTAAGCGGATGATTTATTAATGTCACTGGGACAGCGACTGCCATAGTAATGCAACGTAGCAGTTCACAAACACTGTGTGGAGTGGGTCCCAACCCCACCCTTTCCCCCCACCTTTTTGACCAAAGCACCCTGGTACCAGCATCCTCTGTACCCAACCTTTTACCCAAAGCACCCTTCTTCACCCGCAGCCTCTGGTAAACCCACCCTTTTTAACGGTAACCACACCCTTTATTCCACCGACTCCTGTAACCAACATAATTCCCAGGGTGCAAAAAACTTCTCAGCCCAATTCGGGGTGGATGCGCGAAAGAAAAGTCGCCCAAAACGCCGAAAAGTCGCCCAAAATTAAAAAGTGCTCAAAATGGAACATGGGGAGGGTCCAAACCCATCAATCTTTCCGGGACTTTGGGTCAGAGTTAGGCCCAGAATGATTCTAATTAATATTTCATGACAAAGCTGCAGCGTGACCTTGACAATCCGCATCCATTTGGACTATAAAAAACGAGCATTTTAAAGTTGATTGATTGTACGTGGTTCCCCTCCTAAAAATAGCGTCACGCAACCCTGAGGACTTTTAAATTTTTTCTCAGTTTTTTGCTAAACCTCTTTGCATTCGTTTCAAGAATTATGATGCTAACCTTTTGCAATCTGCCCACAAAACCACAAAAGACAATGAAACATATGGGCATATCTACAAATGATCGTGCCAAGTCCAGATTGGGATATAAGTCAAGTCTACTTGTGACGCCCCCGCTCGTATGAGCACCAAGTAGTCACAGCTTCGTTCAACAAATGTTCCAGTGAGAAGCGTGAATTCATCGGACAGTCGGATGCAAAACTGTTCGATTTTGTTATAAATTTAACATTTTGGAGCCTTGGAATTATTTATTTTATAAACATACGATAACAGGGAACGGAGTCAACCAACTGTTTTGCCGATTATTGTGAAATGAGAGCGGAAAGGAGAAGAACATATGAACCCATTTACGGATGTGGAACGCCGTTGTGCGTGACGCCAAGGTTCGTAGAGGCATTGGTGTGTATTGAGCTGGGTGGTGAACTATCCAAAATTACAAGTGCCGGCGGTGGGTAAATTCAAATTTACCGGCATTGTAAAATTTGTAGGTTCGCTTATCAGGTATTACATCGCTCGAGGGACCAGCTACACAGAAATCAGCCTTGAAAAGGGAACAGGACTTCGAGAAAAAGGTACAAAATAAGAAAAATAAATAAGAAAACTACAGATATCAATGTAATTAGCATGTTAATTATGCACCAAAGCAAGCTACGATTTTCCAAGGGTATTAATCATAACTCCCACTGGTCCAGGAAAGTGTTAATATCATTTTGAACTCAATCTAACTCATTTTATTGAAAAAAAACAAAACAATATGCATATATAACATTATTGCATATTAATAATGAAATCTTACAGATCTAATTTTAGAAACTATGTTTAAAGTCAGAAAAGGAGTAGCTAGTGCTAAAATCCGTACGTTAGGGGTGTCTTGAATACAACCTAAGAAGGAGTAAAGATGCATAAGACTTATAACAATATATCAATTTTATGGATATTAACAAATTTTTAATTAACACGTAAAAAAAGATAAATTTATAACTACATAGGCCTAAAATACATATATAATTCAAACCGGGAATTCAAATGAACTTTCTTTGCTAAATAAATATTACAAAAATTAAAATCAAATAAATTCAGTTTCTAATAAATAAATGAACACTGTACAATCTTCTTTAAGGAATGATAAAAATGTACCATTTATGG
This sequence comes from Ophioderma brevispina, assembly GCA_023653785.1. NCBI lineage: Eukaryota > Metazoa > Echinodermata > Ophiuroidea > Amphilepidida > Ophiodermatidae > Ophioderma > Ophioderma brevispina. Next base: position 8,478 of record JAMKCH010043502.1, read on the forward strand.
TAAAATTTACAATTATACATCGAAATACATAAATTTACATTTAAAATTGTACAGAGAAACGGAGAGCATGTATAACTTTGCTTTTATAAATAAACATTACAAAAATAAAAATACTGCACAGAGAAACAGAGAGAAAATGTATAACTTTACTAAATAATCATTACAAAAATGAAAATATAACAATTATACAATCGTCCGATCGTCTTTGAGACCCCCCTGATTTACCCGGAAGTAGTATCGATTTTGATATCAGATGAAAGGCCGTATTTTTCTCATTGTTGTCCTGAAATTTGAGCCCTCAAATCCATTTCATTCCCAAGATATAAACAAAAAAACCACCGTTTTAGTGGTTATTACCATCAATATTAGCACAGTATTGAATAGGGCTTTGCAACATGCATTATTGCGTCTACCATCAAAACCGCAAGTTTGTTTCCACGGTACTTGATGGGGTGTATGTGCAAGTGCCAGGCTCTCATATCAAGTAGAGAACACAATACACATAAATCGGAACAAACACCTTTAAGGAATGAATTTACAATTATACATCGAAATATCGAAATACATAAATTAACATTTAAAACTGTACAGAGAAACTGAGAGATTGTGTCACTTTGCTGGGGAGAAAATATTTTACCACATATTTTATATAGGCCTAAAATACATATAATTCAATGAGTTTTCTTTGCTAAATAAACATTAAAATAAAAATAAAACAACTTTACAATCTTCTTTAAAGAAATATAAAATTTACAATTAAACATCGAAATATTGAATTACATAAATTTTAGTATTTAGAGAAACGAGGAGAAAATGTAAATGTAAATATACTTTATATAGGCCTAAAATATTTCAATGAGTTTTTCTTGCTGAATAAACATTACAAAAATAAAAATATAACAACTATACAATCTTCTTTAATGAATTATAAAATTTACAATTAAACATCGAAATATCGAAATACATAAATTTTAAATAAGTATAGAGAAACGGGGAGAAAATGTAAATGTAAATATATTTTATATAGGTCTAAAAAAATTCAATGAGTTTTCTTTGCTAAATAAATATTGCAAAAATAAAAATCAGTTTCAGATCACGTGATCGTAGAAACGCTTGAGTGATCACTTGATGTTGGCGGGAGAAATTTTAAACTAAAATCTAAACTTGCCTTTTCAGAAGATGCTTCACACTTCACCAGCAGCTACCAGCTTAAGCCCTCTTAGGACATTTCATTTCTGTACGCTGTAATTACCTGCTGCGCAAGTTAAGTACTTAGGCTAATCTGTTTTACTGAGTTCTTACAGAGTTGCTCACTCCAATAATTTTCTTTGCATTGCATTGCCATTGACTGACAGGAGGCTTTTGTCATCCGTCATACACGGCTGCACACTTACCCCACGGGTGGTATCGACGCGAAGTGTCGTTAATTGATCTCAATGTTTGTTTTCTATGTTTTATTGTATATGTAACTCTAAGCCAAACCACAATTAACTCATTTTGTGCTACCTTCTTACAAGTTACAAAGTCGCAGAGAGATAAAGAGATTCGCGGACAGAAAAGTGAAAAGTAGCCCAAAAGTCGCGAATTCGCGGTGGGCCTTTGCGTGTCGCGGGGCGAGTAGCGAAAGTCGCCCAATTGGGCTACCAAATCGCGGGTTTGGCAACACTGTAATTCCCTAACATTTCCAAGCTTCTGCCATTTTGTCTACACTATCATTATATGCTTATGGTTACTAATAACGAATGTGGCAAATCAACTCCAACTTCCGAGGTCATTGGGGCCGTGTCCATGAATGACAATAAAGTACGGTAGTAAATACTTTAAAATACATTCCTTATTTACAATTGTGGATTTTTTTTTCGCAATTTCTCAAACCGGAATTAAATTGGTTGAAAAGATTAAACATAGACATTAAATATTTTGTTATTTTATCAATGTGTGTGCACATGTTCTGCCTTACAAACACTTTGTTACCCTAATCAAGGTTCTAAAAAATGGGAATTGGGAGCTCTTTCATGGAAATGCACATGTATTGGGGGAAATCGATGGGAAAAAAAAAACAAAAGTACTATTGGTCTATACGAGAAAAATTGTCAAAGATGGACATCAAAAGAGTAACTAAATAGCCAATGAATACACTTAAGAAGGGTTTAATTCCTGTAACAGGTTTTCTGATTTTATCCGTGTTTGTCAATCTCGAGAAAATTGTCTTCTGGAGGGTAGATCGGTATCCGTATCATTTAGCCTATTAAAACCCGCCTACTGTTTCATCACCATCATGTGCACCCATCGTAAAATAGCTAGTTTCATGGTTATACAAGCATAATCTATAAGGCACGTAATTTGTATGGGTCACAAACGGCGCGACCACATAGTATGAGTACGTCGGCAGGATTTATAGGTCCTTGGGTTTTGAAATGCAAGGTATAAATTCCAAACTACGTGTAATATTTCCAAATTATGACCCCCTACTAAAATGATGGGACTCTCCGTTCATAAACTGCCGCCGTAACACGTTAGCCAATCAAAAAAAATCACGTCCATAAATTTTGCCAACAATGCAGTTTTAACAATCGGGCAAAATATATGACCTCAGTCGAAACAATCGCCGTGCGTCAGAATGCCCATAAAATGGCGGTCGTAACCGAGAACTCGTCGAGTCGGCGCTCTGTACAAAAACCCTATGGAAACATTTTCTAATACACTGAAATGCCGCTGTGATTATTTTACTTTCAACTTCCCTAATAATTCTCTCTTTTTCACCTATCCTAAAGCAAAACTTGGTTAGATTTTTCTTGAGCGAACTGTTTTCCTCGTTTTATGTCAGTAGAGGGGGCGATTCATAATATTTTTTATTTCAAACGAAAATGCACGTGTTTCTAATAAGCGATGTGAATTGAAACGGTCTAGCTCAAAGCGACATTTTTACAGTTGCAGGTTACACCTTACGCTAGTCTAAAAGGGGTGACATTGGGAAGGTTCACGTTAGTGGATATGGACTCCAAAATTGTCTATATCATGGATTTATCATTTATGTGCTAAATAATAAAAAAAAAAATGAAATCAGCATAAAATATTTTGTAATCATGTTAGACTAATTTATGCTAAATAGATGTTCTGAGTTTGTCTTAGTGGCAGGTGTAAGCATTTGGGGCGAACTTATCAAAAAGAAGTCGTAAATGATCCGCATAACAGCAAAATTCAAATTAGGGTACAAACCGCCAATCCGGTAAAGTATCCAGAGCATCCTGGGGTCCAAATAATACGCTATTATTTTTTAATAGTGGTCGGCCGCATCCTCAAAAAGGACACACTGAAAGTGGGTTCTTAAAAATTATACTAACATGCAGAGGTGAAATTTGTTAAGATTGAAGGCGATGGACTAAAACATCAACGTATGATTCAAATAACTCCATGTATTTTGTTTTATCATGAGCGCTAGGTAATGTTAAACGATCTGCTCACTGAAATAGCTGATCTATCAGTAAATTGGTGGGCCGTTGATGTCGATGCTGACTTACATACATACCTTAAGAAAGACAAGGTGATAATATGAAACGGGGTGTTGAGTGCGAAACTGGGGCCAACTCACATGTGTGTGATTATGTACCATAGAAAAGAAATGGAGTTCTAGAATCTCTGAAAACTGTAACGACTACTATCCTAACCAGTACACCAATTGAGGACTGTAAAGAGCCGTTAAAATAATCACTCAACATGTTATTAACATCAGTAAGGTTTGATTGGATAGCACGATAATTGCGGAGAGAATCGCAAGTGTAGAATGCATTTTTTAAAGGAACTATAAATGCGAAGGGAGGGATAGTGGTAATATAAAATGACATATAACATGGCTGTTTAATTTAGAATGCAACCACCAAATAGTGAACCAGAGCATCAATGATTCAGTAGCCTATATATAAAAGATGCCATTTCAAGACAACAACGACATCCTTTAAAGTACCTTATATATTATTTACATAGAAAAATGCACATTAGACAGACTTTTCTCTATTATGATATAATCGAAACCTGTAAGCGAGGTGAGCACTTTATTAAAATACACGAAGTAGCGTTAAAGCGCCACGGCGGATCAACCTGCAGTGACGTTCCCCTTTACGAAGTGGTGGTCAAAAAGACAAAAATTTGGCGTGGATCGCCATAATACTGTCATCACATGAGGGCAGTGTTTCATTGAGTGTAAGGATGTCCCAAAACTGGTGTCTTGTTTGATAGACTCATCACACTCCTGAGATAGCAGTATGTGTGTTGGAAGGCCACTTGATGAAGCTGGGATTGGAGTGAGAGAAGTGGTGGGGCTGTTTCAAGTTTACACAGTGCAAGGTTAAGGGAGCCCAAACACATGTTGCTTCTTGCCATCATTAAGGTAATTTCACGCTTGCATAGGGTGACACTTGCTATGACTTAAATTACCACCTAGGGTTCAGAGCGCCGGGCCTTACAAGGACACTTTCTATGCATTATAGGACGGGGGCGTCTGGGTTTGCAAGCAAACATACACGCAAGATTGTGCCTCCTCACGTGTAACCCGAGCGTAGGCTCCGTCCATTTGTACTCTTAGGCTCGTACTGAGCGTCGGGAGTTTACCAAGCTCCTTGGGATACATTAGGTTGATTCAGTTCGCTACAACTAAGTGGCATTGCGAACGTACACAGCCCTGGGTGAATAGCCGCAATATTTACTTAGCATACCCATCCTATAGTGGATACTCATGCAGTTGGCGCTAGTGACGAACCGGTACCGCGTGGTGGGAGCCACCATTAGTGGAGTACCGGGCTGCGCGTGGATCCACGGAGTACCTTCCAGGGGTACTGCCCTACCGGCGTTCCTAGTGGGCAGCAGGGCTTTGGACCATAGAGGTGCGCCAAACATGGATTCTATTGTTGTTTACTACTTCTGATCATAATTTCACTCTTATTACATCTATATTTGGTTGAGCAATCAACCAAAAACCCCTATATATGAATTTATTGTGTAAAACACTTAAACAATATGTGGACGCGAAAATTTGAATTATTGATCTGAATACTACAAAATAATCACACCGAGCTCAAAAGGCATGTTGCATGGAGAAGGTACCCATGCAGGATACTCCATCATGGGGTTACTAATTTGGTTAGGCTACTGTCGTGTGGTTCCTATGTGGATATTTACCCCGGACCCTTGGGTTGCGGCGGCGGCCCCATTTGGTAACCCAATAAGCGGGTGGTACTCCATGGCGCTTAAAACAGCTACTTGCACATGTACTTATCCATTTTGAAGAATTGTGTTGGTTGTTAAATTTTCTAGTTGCAGTGATACGGTTGGTAAGTTAGAAGTAGAAAGTGGAAGGCATTGTGGAAAAGGGGGATCCTTCTTTGTTATGGAAAGAACTTGCACATCAAAACGCGGAACCAAATGAAACTGGCTAATACAAATAATAGCTGGATAAGGGAATATCATTTCGGCCACTAATGCATGGTGTTCTATTAGGTCAAAATGAATGAAAAATCACATCTTAAGAAAACCTTGTAAACTTTGTTAATAACTTTGGTAGGTAGTCAAGAACAGGTGTATGTTCGGCAATAAAAACAAACCTTGGGAGTTTGGGGAAATTTAAAAGATTTTGGGTGTACGTTGTGAGTCAGTATCCCTACCGCTATTAGGCTTTTTGGACTTGTTTTGGACAGATTATTTCCTATCGGTAGAGGACGTAATTGTGAATAGGAACATTTGCAGGTGGTACTAAAATAGGCCTACTTGATTTTTCACAATGCAGAATGGGAAATAAGAAACCCGCACCATACTTTTTTTGATCAGGTGAGATTACTACCAGCTCTACAATTGAATACATTGTTCCTCTAAACATGTGATGATTCCACAAAGTACTTTGGATTCTAAGGTGTATGCCCTACGTATGTAGGTGTAAATCTTTTTGGTTTAAGTCTGTGTTGTTGCAAATCTGTTAACTTGTTATCTTGTAAAATAGTTCGTGGTTAACCTGGGGTCAGAGAGAGTAACCTGCCTGGACAAAGTTGGGTTTTCACCTACTCAAAAACATTCACACAGATTGCAATACAACTTGGCCAAGATCAAGTGGTAAAATGGAAATAGGATTAGTAGAGGGGAAATATTGTTTCTTATTTGATAGACAATAACGATAGTGTGAACAGACACAGTGTACTGGATTTAGTCATTTGTCTTTTACACTATATTTAAATAATTGCGGCACATTAATAGAGAACAGAATTTAACAAGATAAGTCCTAAAAAGGCTCTTCGGCGCAAATGATCTATCTTCTGGACTAAAAATTATGGCTTGATGGGTTGCATATACCTGAAACACTGTTGTACATAGGGTACAATCAAAGCATCTATAGCTGTTTTTGAATATTTCCCTCATACTACGTTCAGGTACGTAAGTTTACGGTAATAGAGGTGTCCATGAGAGGTGGGAAGTATTGTTTTCGGGGACAATGTGATTAATTTACTAAAATTCTCTATAGGGGGCCACACGTTAGTTGTGGTTTTCAGCTAGCTTTTCAAGCTAAACTAAAAGGTTACTCCTTTTGTTCTTACCGGTACTTTATTTAAAACATGCTATTTAGAGAAAGTCATAAAATCCATGAACGCCAACACTTCAACACATTGCTTTTCGTGATCCACACCTCATCCCCTTGACTTTACCAAAGGAGTTGAGCTGTGTTGACATCATCTGACAAGCTGTTAGCCTAAAGTATAGCATGTTGCCAAATAATCATACTTGCCACAGACGATTTTACTCTGTTAGCATTAGTCCATTTTGTATTTTCTGTCCGTCAACAGACAGAAATTACACCACAGTGCCCATTGGCTCTGGGGCACAAAAGGCGTGAAATCAACATTTTTGTAATATAATTCAAACAGTCTTAAACTTTTCAAATGAAGTAAAATTTTGGAATTAATCCTGGGTCGTCGGGGGGATATCTAATAGCCATAACAAAAATAAGGTGTGTAGATCACCGCATGGACCTTATTTGATTTAAGTGGACCTGCAGTATCTGACTTGTACCTTACCTGCACTTATTTTACATATTTATTAGGTGTCCACTTGTAAAAGTTTGGGGATCAGAAGAGAAGGGGCGTTCCCATTTTTTTAAAGCCGGGATGTTGTGACACTTTAAAGTAATGGCGAGGGGACAAGCGATATTAATTCAGTCATGCCCTGCGCTTAACAGCCAAAAAATTTTTTAGTTTAAATGATAAATACAAATATGCGCCTTTACTCATTGCAATAGTAAATGGTTGACGTCGTTGTCCATACGTAAGTTAACTCATTATTAAAAATAAGATGTGGAACTCCACAAAAATAATACCACAAGTAATCGGGGCTTTGGTATTGGTTTTGTTTGAAGGAATTTTCATCACAATTGACAGGATTACTTCAAAAGTCACATAGGCTATTCAATAGCCATCTATGTAAACTGAAATAGGTGACGGGTGTACAGTGGGTAGTTGTGGGCGAGTTACTGTTGAGGACTTACCCGGAACCCAAAAATATGGCCAAAATTTAATGGCAATGACTTGTAAAGGATCAGGATATTTGTTTGGTTAAAAACAGGGGGGGAAGCCGTGTGCTGGGGTGATTTTATGCTGGGGGGGGGTTTTCAACTTCGGGCACGGGTAACAGCAAATATTTGGGGGTTCGTAGGTATAAAAATAGGTGGTTAAGTCGTCGAGGGATTTCCCCATCGTAATACATGCTCCATGTGACCTGCATAGTACAGTGAGTTGTCAAGTCTGTGTGTGGTGGTAATCTTGTTTTCGAGCCACTTATAATGGCGATAATTCATAACTGTCAAGTTCCTAGCAGACTCATAGAGTTTGTCCACTTCGTAACCCCGCGGGAGAGGGGGTCCCTCCACTTGGGTTTTGGGTAGAAAGGAGAACGTGCCTACACGACTCTGGAAGTAGGACCCATAGCTAATACCCTAATTTGTGCCAAAAAGGGACCCAGTAAGCCTTATAGGCCGGAGAGAGAAAAAAATTGGTGCCAATTTGTAGGAAACCAAAAAAATTTAAGCCCAAATTGAGAGAGGGAGGCCAGTTTTCATCACCAAAATAGTTTTGACATTTATAAGCCATTTGGACAATTTAGGCTTCAGTATTGAGGGAATTTTTACTAATTTCCACAATTGTTTGAAATTTGGGTTTCCGTTAGGAGAAAATGTTCCACAAATTTCAGAAAATATTTGAAAACGACCATAGGCTATACCAAGAATGGCAGAAAGAGGGTCATGATGAGTACCAGAAGCTCGAGAAGGTGGGACCGATGATTCCTATTGCGGCACATCCTGTATGGTCATTTGTGTTGAGCCCCCCCACCCCGGAAGGCTTAAAGAGCCGTGTGAAGGGGGTTTCACTGTTCAAAACATTTATTGGCGAATGTCAAGAACCTTTAACATTATAAAATTTTGTTTAGGTAAAGCGACTCTGCTTATTGCAAATGGTGATATTCACGAACTAAGTTATGTCTGAAGGGCTACATGGTCCAACCTCTGTGGGTGGGCGTAATTTAGCAAGCCTTGAGCAAGGACAATCTCCTGTGTTTTTTCAACTGGGATCAACTATGACTTGTGTGGTGATAACAGAGTATTAGTAAAATGGTCAACTTAAATACAAAATGTACTAAAATACATACAGTATATAACTCGACTAATATCCAACCGTGTCAACCATCGCACGTGCAAATTGGGCTAATATTTACCAACTAGGTTTAACACTTTTAGCCCCTAAAAACAATATTGAATCAAGCAAAACAATTTCACATATCATAATATGTGACAAGCTACAAGGTTATATGTAATCATGCAAGTTCCCAGAAATAAACAGTGGTTTCATTTAACCTTGCTTCACAGTAGCAAGAGGGTGTTTTGAACGAACCAGAATACAGTTGCAAATGTGCCTATCATGTTCTGTACTAAGACATATGGCATAATTTAGGGCCAGTGAAAGATAGTTTTAAGGAGCCCAAATTTCATTATTAAACATTTTTTGGATAAAGTATACGTATGGTTTTGTGTTCAGAATGGGTTTGAACAGGGTCGAGTTTTCAGGTGTATTAAAAATGGAGATTTTTGTGGGATCACATGCCGGGATCAGGCATGGAATTATTAGTGAAATGTACCCAAACGAGTGAGTGCATTTGTGTGGGGGATGGGCTAAATATGCCTCGCTGTAAGGTAGCTGTGTGTTTCGGCACTTATGATTGGATTGAAGTGAGAGAATTGGGGCTGTGCATGTTAACCCAGTGCAAGGGTTAGATTTCAGCATATTATATATAGTGCCTGTTGTAACCATGGTGTATGAACATTGCATTCGTGAAGGAGCACTTGGGGCATAACTAACATATCTTCAGGGAGCAGACTGTAATGGTGTAAGTACACAGGGTACAAGGCACAGGGAATTTAGACACTGGGGATATATGGGGGGGAAAACAATAGACAGAGCTACCCTTCGGGCAAACTACTATGCATCTACCTAGATAAGTATAAATTGTACGCCCAAGTGGTTATCAGCATGAGGCGCCAAATGCATGCCGGTCTCATAGGCCAGCAATGATGACTGCCTGGCTTGCAGTCTTTCCACACAGCCTGCATGGCGAACATTGGTATGACAACAGACAATTCAGCAGAATCTTTGCCTACCAACAATTGTATGCGGGGAAAAACACAAAGTGACGAACAAAGATGCCCCAAAAAAAAAAACGCAACATCATAGTTCAGAATTTTTAAAATCACAACATAACTTTTCAAAAGAAAGTCATTGGTGCTATGCATAACTGCTAGTTTTAAAAAGAATTGGACAAGACATGCGAGACTAGTTTATGAGAGCATTGGGTTTCCTACTCTAATTTGCTACTGATGACGAATAATAGCCTATATTATAGGCCTAAAAACAATGGGGGGTATTGTGAGAAATGTGATATTGTCATACCGTCTCCCCAAATAGACATGCACGAACGAGGCCTCGGTCAAATCTGAAATAAACAGTTGATTGTGATGTAACAGCAAGAACAGATAAACAAAGAATCATAATATTATGGGGTGTTTTGAGTCAAATTTTATGATCATGGCACACAATATCACACTGAAAATCTGCCATATTCACCTGGAAAGGCATTTTTGATCTCAAGTCGAATGTTTGATACGCCGCGTAGTTATAGAAATTACAGAATCACTTAAAAAGTACTGCCTTGTCTTTAATACACGTAGTTCGAATGCCACACACTTGCGGGGTTATGTTCGGCTATCCATGGCATAACAAACAATATAAAAATAGAATTTTTGATGATTTGTGGTTGTTCGATGTTCGGACAAAAAAAAAAAAAAAACAAAAAAAAGAAAAAACAAGAAAAAAAAAACAAAAACAAAAAAAAAAAAAAAAAGAAAAAAAAAAAAAAAAAAAAAAAAAAAAAAAAAAAGAAAAATATAAAATTTGTTTATAATTCAAAGGGGAAAAAAAAAAAAGGAAAGAAAAAAAAAAAAAAAAAAAAAAAAAAAAAAGAAGAGAAAAAAAAAAAAAAAAAAAAAAAAAAAAAAAAAAAAAAAAGAAAAAACCTAAAAAATTAAAAAAAAAAAAAAAAAAAAAAAAAAAAAGAAAAAACCTAAAAAATTAAAAAAAAAAAAAAAAAAAAAAAAAAGGAAAAAAAAAAAATAAAAAAAGTGTTTTAAATCAAAAAACAAAAAAAAAGAAAAAAAAAAAAATAAATTAAAAAAAAAAAAAAAAAAAAAAAAAAAAAAAAAAGAAAAGAAAAGAAAGAAAAAGAAAGGAAATAAGTAAAAAATTAAAAAAAAAAAAAAAAAAAAAAAAAAAAAAAAAAAAAAAAAAAAAAAAAAAGAAAAAAAAAAAAAAAAAAAAATAAAAAAAAAAAAAAAAAAAAGAAAAAACCTAAAAAATTAAAAAAAAAAAAAAAAAAAAAAACCAAAAAAACAAAAAAACAAAAACAAAAAAAACAAAAAAAAAAAAAAAAAAAAAAAAAAAAAAAAAAAAAAAAAAACAAAAAAAAAAATAGCAATCGCTGCTAATCCCTTTAATTAAAATATACCCTATACTGGTCCCTGAAACCAGATCATCTCCAGCTTTGAACGGGCGGGAAGCCAAGGCGATTTTCTTCACATTTTTCATTAAGCGTCGCGGCAAAGTTAAGTAAAAAAAGAATTATTTGTCAAAATTAATCATTTTTGGGTCAAAAAAGTATTTGTTAAGACAATTTTCAGTATTTGGCAGGTCTCCCTAACCCACGCTTTTTATTTTGTTCACACGCTTTTACTAGAAAAAACGCATTTTACTGAAAATATCAAAACCCCACCCTTTCATGAATTGTCGAGATTCATTTCCCCGACGCTTTCTAAAGCGTGCTCTCCACACAGTGGTCAATCCTACAATGCACAAGTTTTGGGAAATTTCACCTCAATAGGGTCATGTGATCCCACAAAAAGCAGATTCTTAACACATGAAAACCCTCATTTTTACACTCGTTTTAGCCCAGAAAGCGTTAGTACTATGATCATGAAATGTTCTGTGGTTCTTAAACGTTTGGAACACTTTTTAAGCCTAAGTACTAACATGTGTTAACTACAGTACAGTACAGGCACATTGCAATGCATTATGGGATCAGTTCAAAACACCCTCTGAATCATGAATAAAAGAACACTTATCAGTGTGTGTGTGTGTGTGTGTGTGTGTGTGTGTGTTCATCATGACCATAATTATGATTGCCTGGCCTCAAGTATAACAAATGGATAATAGTATAGGCCATGGCATGACACAGGAGCACTCCACATGCACTAAGTCTACAACAAGACAAGAGCGGGGAGGGGGTGGGTGCTCAGAACCCTTGCCCCCCCCCTCCGCCAGCCCCCCAAATAAACTGACCGTATGTACAGTGTCTATGGAGAAGGGCCTAAATTCACCCCTCAGAAACTGCCTTGATAACCCTTCTGCCCCACCCCCTTTTCCAAAGATCTGGCTACACCACTGCTACAGTGCATGGTCACTTTTGACTGTTGACAAAGAAAAAAACAAAAAGTGTAACCACTTTATTTTCAAATTTTGTGAGCTTGATAGTCCAACATGATAAGTGGAGGTTTATTATCTATTTACTCAGCTCCTATTTTGACTACCAGTAACCTTCCCATACTGAAAAGGATTGGTTACCTTACCATTGTTGCTTTCTTTCCTTCTCCAGTATACTAGAATCTGTTACATTATTACACTTCTGTTCTATGAGAAATTTTGTGCTTCAGGCATTTTCTTTCAATTTCCAATATTGACAAATATTATAAGAATAGTTTCAACTCAGACATTCATGATTTTGACTTTGACTCTATCCACTTTACCATAATGATGGTCATGTAAATTTCATGTTTGCCACTCAATATTTTGATATGGACTTTGTGGGTTGCTCCGTTATTCGATAGGGATTTTTTTCAAATCAAACTTTTCAACTGTTTTTCCATACATGTATTATCAGTGACATGCCCAGGATCTTTTGAGTGGGAGGGGGGCACAAGAATAATTTCCCCCAATTATTGACGTAGCCAGGATTTTGGAGACATGTAAATGTTTACCGACTACCGGCTATGTATATATTTTCATCAGAGTTTTACAGTCATAGTGCATTGTTTCTCAAATTTACCTTATACTACCAAGTCATTAATATTCATTTCGCCATTTTGTTCTTCAATACCACATGTTCTTGAGATAACATTTTCTTCTCCAGAGTGTACCCCAGACTTATAACCTCACCATAGTATCTTTTGAGCATGGTTGACCCTACAACACAAGGGCCATCATCTACTTTGAAAGGTATTTTTCCCCTTTGTGCAAACTCGTTGATGTCCATAGGAGTAAAATTATCTGGATCATGTTTCTGATCAATTCTGTATTTTTTTTTAAAGGATTTGTTCAGTTAACAATTTCTCCCTTGTCATGAACAGATCAATGCAATATCACAACCTTGACTTTCTTTATAGTCATAACATGCATTTGATAGAGGTGTTGATCAGTTAACTCTTTGTCTTCATTACACAAATATCACTATGGCAGTGCATTAGCAAATTGGCTGCCACACAGTAGTTTCTTTTTGCATGTGTAATCACACAGGGCATAACTAAACTTCATTTTTTACTGTGTGAATTGTTTTTTACTGTGTGAACTAATATTTTTCTTATCTAACTGTCTTGCGTCGCAGACCGATAGCCCCGTAAAGAGGGCAGGGCTTGAAGAATGAGGGAAATTATGGGGTAAAATAAAGTAAGAAAGAGTTCTTGAGAGTGTTTGTTTATATGAAGAGTGTTTGTTTACATGTGTTTGTGCACGCGCGTGCGTGCGTGTGTGTGCGTGTAATGTGTGTGCGGTGCGGCAGCATTATATACTCTTGGCCAATATAATTTCCATTTCCATTCATATGGTGTTGCCATGATCAGCATGAGTACCTCAGGGTAACCCTTAACTTATCATTTGTAGGTAATTAATTTCAAGGTGATTTCAAGGACACCCCTGTGCAAAAATGGAATAACCCAAGCACCAAAATTGATAATATTCATGATTCAGGGGCATTGATTTAAATTCTGAGGGAAAATAATAGTTTCTTCTTTAAAATATACCTTCTTAACAAAAAGTTTATATATAATTCAGTGTCATTACAAAAATGTGCATTTTTTAATTTTTGAAAAACTGCTCCTTTTTCAGGGTATGTGACGCCTTAAGTACAAAAGGCTCCATGATTTGAATTTTTTAATTTGATTAAGCTATGATATACCTACATTATATGTAAAAATAATGAAATTTCAAAGTATGAAAATGCTAGTATGTATCAAAATGGAAAAAATCGTACTTTTCACACATTTTTCTAAAATGAAATATTAGGAAAACACCCCTCCTAAAAAAGGATAACCTATTATAGTTTTAAACTTTGTGACCAGAATTCACAAAGAAAAGAATCCAATCTTGACATATGGTAAGTTTGGTTTTCATTAAGAATACTTTATGTCCTTTTGATGGTCCCAAAAGAGTCCATTTTCACTTTTTTCCTTGTGAAAAAAGCATTTCTTATGGGTAATTTTAGGGGGGGCTGGGTTACTGTATGCAAGCCTAGGGGGGTGAGGAGGAATTGTTTTAATGTCATCCTGTGCAGACTGTGGACTTGCACAATCTTCAACACATGAAACAATCCGCCACCTTGTTTTTCCCGGGGGTACTGCATGGGTCTCTCAGAATATCACTCATTAAGACCTAGTCCTACTGCAAATTTGATAGCCATATTTGAAAAGATTGGACAATTTTCCTTTCAGAAAGAAAATGTTTACTTTTATATGCTAGTATGTACAATTTGGAAGTTATAAAGGTTTAAGCTCAAATGATGCGTGTGAGCTTGAAAATTTGTAGATGAAACGCAAACAGGCCCCACTTCAAGGACGCATGGCCATATTTGGAAAGATTGGACGACAATTTCATTTATCAGAAAGTTTACTTTTTATTGCTAGCAATGTATAAGTTTGGAAGTAGAAGTTATTAAAGGTTAAGCTTTAAAATGATGCATGAACATGAAATTGAGACGAAACGCAAAACGGCCCACACTTCAAAGAGCAATGGCCATATGGATTCAGAAAGGTATTGCTTAGACCCTTTCAATAAGCAAGGAAGAAAAAGTCACAATACTTGTGTAAATATCACAGGGTGGTCAAACTTAGCTTATTCTGAAAGGTAAAATACACATATAAAAGAGTTTCATACCATTTTTCAGAGTAAATCTTTTCCTGGTCATGGTTAAAAGTTGCTTTCAAAACAGATAGAGATGCACCCATATTATTGGTGTACTTCCCTCAGAAGTGAGAGGGGGGGATACACTAACGATCGATACCTACCCTCCGCGACCTTACTTTTGCACAAATGTCGCATTTGGGCCCGACCAGAAAACATCTATACCACATTAAAAATTTCGCATTACAGCGAAAATAGCCGCAGATAGCGCGCACTACTTTTCGGGCAACTCACCGCCCATGCGCGGGGGAGCGTCCTATCCCAAATTGATTTCTCCAAACTGAGGTACAATACAAACTTCCCGAGATCTTCTTGGGGGTGGACAATGGAAAAAACATTGTGGGAGGTCGTAAGGTCGCGGAGGGTCAGGTACGATCGCTAGTGTATCCCCTTCTCACTTCTGAGAGGGGAATACAATGCGCTCTCGATATGCTTACCCTCCGCGACCTTCTTTTGCACCAGTAGCCCACTGGTAGTCTCAAGGCGGTTGGAAGAAGGTACAGGGACGGTAGTAACCAGCGCTAGGTATCCCCTGTCTCGCACCGAGACATTACTAGAGAATCTTGATGCGCTCCACTTCACGGCACACAAACCAAAAATCGTGTTGTACACCCATGGGACCTTGGGTCAGTGTTTTATGACCAATTTGTGGCAATCGATAAACCTGTTTGGCACTAGTAGCATTTTGCAAGTACAAGTTGCGTCGGAAAGAAGAAAAGAGAAAGAGAGAAATCGCACAAATACAGGACCTAGCCGTGCTTCAGCACACGGCTAGGTAAAAAAGTCCCCCCACCTTCCGAACTCAAAAGGGTAACCCTGGGCCCGCAAGGGCCCAGAAAAAGGACCAGAGGCCTGATAAAAAGACCCTAATTAGACCCCCTTCCGGTTTGATGGAGGGGGGTCCAAAACATTTTAGATCCATCCCTGTTCGACTGGGAAGACTCTCGGAGAAAAACTCTAAACATAAGGGCCATGGTCCCATTTTTGGGGTGAACCCCCCCCCCCCGATCTGACTCAACCTGACCCAAAATCCCTCTACGGGACCCCAAACCAAAGAAGCCACCACACCCCTAAGATAGGGCCCCGGGGTGGGGAGCGAGCCCCAGGGGCCACAAGGCAAAAAACACAAAAATGACTGTATAGCAACACTGGCGCAACCCTACCTTGCAGTAAAAACATGGAATATCAGCCTGAAAAGACCGATTGGGGTCGGGCCTAACCATACCTACAAAAAATATATTTTTTGGGTCCAAACGGCATATCATACAAAACCACACGTTTTTTAGCATGACGGCCTTACCATATAAATACTCACATTGGCGATATAACGGATAAAATATGTTTAACAACTGTTCCTGGCACTAGCCTGACCAAAATAAACAGGTGAGAGAAGGCTCGTTAAAATCACCCGTTCTTCAGGACAACGTCCTCGTCCTACAACGGAGGATAGAAGTGGATTTACAAGAGGGGACCGCACAAATCTCGGGCTAGTATAGGCGGCCATTAAATGAATACAATTCGATATACGGCGAGATTAAAACATCGAAAAACAATCTAACTCGCCGATAACACTAAACTCTTAGGCTTAGTGATGGCAGATCTTGATCGGCAGATCGGCAATCTGCCGAGATTTTGGCCGATCGAATCGGCTTTGAATCGGAATCGGGTAAAATTCATCAGTACGAGCTACATCACGCGTCTCCCAACCTGACAATAAAAATTAAAAAAGCCCAAAGTTTAATAAAATACAACAGATTTTTAAAGCTTACCATTTAAGTTTTCTATGTGACTACTACATTATGTCATTTTAAAATGCCCCCTGCCATCATTTACCGCAAGAATCCGGGGGTTGGTTGTTGTTTACCCCCCCCCAACTTGGTAATAATTGTCTATTACTTTTGCGTATGTTATGACAATACTCGGGAAACGGGGAGGGTTGAGGTTTTCCTGCGGGTGAAGAGATCCTCAAAATACAGGAAAAATCCATCCAACACTACAGACGGAAAATGAGAATGCGTACAAGTAGTCACTGCAGCATTGTATGGAGAAAAGAAAGGACTCCCACGGGTGTTCCAATACGTATAATTCATTAGTATATGTTAAAATGCTGGCTCATTATTTCTTCATAAATTAATGTTTGCTCAGTTGATAATATTTAACTCACATTATTTACAAGTATTTATTATTGATATAATTTATTATATAAAAGTTCTATAGAATTAATTTTATAAATGTAATAAATAAATATGAAAAAATAATTAAAAAAAGGATAATAGTAAATAAAACTTGTAAATAAAAAATAACCTAAAAAAATAAATTAAAAGAAGCAAATACCACAAATTAAAAAATTAAATAAAAAATAAAAATAAATACAAATAATATTTTTAAAAAAATGAACATAAAACATGAATATAAAACCATATTTTTATACACATATTCTCAGGGATTTTGTATAGGGAAGTCTAGCTATACCCAAAAAATCATCCAAACTTTTTATATCTAATAATTAAAAAGCCCTCTAATGACGTCATCCGTGACGTTCCAAATCACTTTCAAAGGGTTATATAATACTTAACTAAAAAATCTTCACCCATACGCACCCACATACGAACCTACAATATATACATACGGACTACACAAAGGTCCCTACGGACTATATAAATAAACAGTAGCCTATGGGAATAAAAAGGCACGGCCGCAATAATCGAAGGAAAGTTGAAAGTGAACACGGCAGTAAGCCGCCATTGCATATTAAAGTAAAAAAAAGAGCTTCAATCAACAATGTAACATTCAAACATAAACGCACAAAATTCCCTACGACTAGCTGTAAACACCTCAGTGAAGCAGGACAACAACGGCTGCTGAGTAGGACCCTCTCAGCACACGAGTGACACGTGCCATGCTGCTAAACATAATAGCTGCACAGTGGGGGGGTTGGTTAAATAATGATTTGAGTACATAAGCACGCTTAATCACCATAACAGAAAACACGTTGTTTATTACGTTAACAAATAGACCACTGGATGCGGGTAAGTGAAGATCGAAGCACTGTTTTGACGTAACATATCCATAGACTGTCACAATGAATATTGTTTTCACAAAACTCTTGAGAGGGTAAATGGGTTATCGGTTAGTGTGAATTTCACTGCGATTTTGGGCGATTTTCTAATTACAAATATAATCTGAATCGGAATCTTTATCGGGCGTTCCGATTCAACAATTTTATGATGCGGAGATTGGCTACCGATCTGGGGCTGGATCGCGCCATCACTACTTAGGCCTAAACGTTTTGTCTAAGGATACTTAAGTGCTCAAATCGACGTTTCTTTCTGGTAATTGCACAGCTATTTGCCGTCAGATTGGGAAATATTTTTTCCGGTAGCGTCAGCGAAACAGCATGCCCCAATTTGAGAAACAATTGATAAGGACACCTCACCGCGCATGGGCTGTGAGTTGCCCGAAAAGTATGCGCGCATCTCGCCATAATCTCGGCGGACTATTTTCGCTGTCGTCGATTTTTAATGTGTATAGAGGTTTCTGGTCAAGCCCAAATGAGACTTTGTGCAAAGTAAGGTCGCAGAGGGTAGGCTATCGAGAGCGCAGTGTATTTTTGGATTAACATGTGATAAGAAATAAAATTGCCCCTGTAAGAGCAACAATTCTGGTGCTCAAGGTCCTTAATTGCTGTGGAAGTGGAAGCTAATAAATAGTTAGTAAAACCAGTGTAGGCCGGACAGTCAAAGTGTAGGTCCCTCCTCTAAAACCAGCATTCCTTTATAAATCATATAGGGTGAGATCAAAATGGAGCAATCCTTCTGTTTTCTCACATTTAAATCGTGTCCTGGCCGTATTACACAGGAAAACTTTTCTGATATAGCACTGATGTATAAAGATAATTTGTCCTACATGCATTAAGCACATATTCACACTCTCTAAATATGTGCCACATTTAGCCAAAGCCTTTATATTGTGACTGTACGCATGCTGAAGATGAATTTAAATTCCACAAAAACTTCACATTGAAATACATCCACCTATCCAATTTAAAATCACCCTGTTGTATGTATATTATCTAACATGGTAGTTTCACACAATCATTGTTGTAACTTTCAGTTTGAACACTTATGAGGTGTATCTCACTAATTCATTGATAATTTACAAGATATTTTGCTGTGTAACTATCCTATATCGGGTAGCTCAGAGCTAGCGTAACAAACCTCCTTAACTCTTTCTTTTGGATTTGGTGCCATTTATGGGTCCAATTGGCACTTGTTTGTACCCCAAATTACATCTATTTTTTCTCAAAGCCTGTACTTTTTCCCCTGCATTGAATTCCCGGTTTTTTGGTTTATATTATTATTATAGACAAGGGTCCAACCTATAATGCTATTTGGTTTCCACTTTTCCTTGCTTCTCATTTCCGGAGACAGGTCGTTGCAATTCCGCGTTGCGGATGTGACATTTTTCCGTTAACAATGAATCCTATTTATAACCAACTTTTACTCCTTATTATTTAATAAGGAATTCTCTCTGTTTTTGGTGTTTTCTAACAACTACTAGTAGGACTTGCATTTTAATTGCAAAAGAATTTTGATCCTTCGGCTCTTTAGATTTTGTGCGCATTCAATTTCAATGTTAACTTTTCCTTAACATTTCGTCACTTCTGTCAACATTGAACTAATAGTGGTTTATTTTTAAAGAGATCCAATGGCTCATGTTTTTTAAACTTCTTAAAATGTTGAACCTCCTTGGATACCATCTTACTTGCAAAAGTTGTAAAAATACACCAAACATATTTCAATTATACACACTGGCCTACCTTCCGTTCGCACCTGTCACCTCCGAAACACAACATGTGTCCCTTCCGAAACAGTTAAGTTAAATATCTCCGCTTTACTTGCTTAATAGAAATCCCTTGTGCTGATAGCTCTGTTGTAGTGATTAGATGAATCCATCAGATAGGATGACACTCCCCAAGGTGCTGCACAGGTTAACTTTAAGATTTCCCTGAACTGAAATTTTTGTCTCGGAGATGACATATAACTTTTGTTAACAATGTAAATTGCTCATTTTTGGAGCTTGGAGGACTTACTCTGTTTTGACTGTTTGATTGTGTTACCTTGGGAAAGGAACATATTCAAATGATAAAAATGATTTAAACCATACAGAATTGGAAAATTTGACTAAGTACTACCAGTGGGTATTCATGTTTATTTTTTACTTTTTGTGCCTTGAATAGAACCTGCCAGACACATAACATGTCTTTGTGAGTGTGACAGAATGTGCCGAATTAGTTGTTGTTTTAAACTAAAACACATGATTTCTTTAAATCTCTTAATATTAAGTCAAATAGGTATAAGCTTGACCAAACATGTTGTGCATTTTGAGAAATAACCAAATTTAATCATTTTGTTTCGGATGTGACATTTTTTTGTTAACATGCTTATACAACATCATTGCAAGGCCTTTACTGTGTTGCCATTATTATTCAAAGTAACACGTTAAAACACAATACACATATTTTTAGTTATTTAACTATTAGCCCTACTCTGCAGGGTTCATGAAAAAAAAAAAAAGAAAAAACATGCCAAAACAAAGATTTCACCATAAATCTTGAGTTTTGCCATGACTTACTTGTGGGGATTAAATTCTAAGCTGAGGTCACTACATAAATCCATATTCTCATTCGTTCCATCGAATTGTTCATAAAAGTTTTCACAACTCTGATCAAAATCAGTCATTTTCATTTTGCAAATAAATCAAGTAAATCATTTTAACAAAATGTAAATCTTAACAACTAAATCAGCACAGGGCTATTTAATCCATGGTGTAACTGATAAACAGGAATAACTTTGACTTTTTCCTTAAATTCTCCTTGTACTGTGAAATTAAATTTCCAATTTTCTATTTTTCAGGGGCACACTGGCAAGGACCACTGCTGCGGAAGGGTCTTAAAAATACGCAAATGTATTTTCTTTCCTGCAATGCATGCCTCATTAATTTCACTGACCCCATTATAGAAAGGGTAAATGCCCCTAGACCTCAATTTTTTGATATTAATGTTATGTTGTTTTAAATGTTTTTTTGGACCCTTACTTGGAGATTGACTCCATTTTGGCCTCTTTGAGAATTCCTATTCTACCTTTTATGAATTTACTGCTGTGCCTACATGTCGGAACAGGCCCCAAAAAAAAAAGTAATGGTTACCGACCCCCCGGGGGGGGCTTTCAATTTTTGTTATGGGTAGGACCTGCCCTCGCAGTAATCAAAAAGTGGACCCGAACTTATAACCACTCCTTCTTGCCATATAATGACCCATATTTAAACCGACTCAAGAAGGCCCAAACTTATACCTCCTTCCTTCTTGCAATATAATGACCCTATTTCGGGCCCATAATTTATACCAATAGTTCATGTCTGCCATAATTTCCTTTCGTAACAGCAGAACCGCCAAATCAAATACCCCGTGCAAATACCCACGGTCTTTGCATCGCGACTTGGTGTGCAAATACGTGTTGAAGGCCACGACGAAACTCACATGAAACCATGGCGCTGGCAGACTAAACACCGAGATTAACTATAATTCTGATGACTACACAAGTTTTGCAAAATCAGTACTATGTCGAATTCGGCGTAGAACTGACACGTTCACCGGACTATATATCACCCTCGCGGATGCGTACCCAAATTATACCCACAACATCAAATCACACCGATAAGTATACCATTATGTGTGCAAACACAATGGTCCATAATATACCAGTGTGAAAAAAAGGGGTCCTAGTATAACAGACGGCTGATTTTGGCGACCTATCCAGCGGCACTTCTCCGTATAGGTGTTTGTTAACTAATTGTGTAGCCGTAGGCCTATGCACTTTAAAATTTCAATTCCTCCGCAGACCGTGTTGTTTTTTGAGGCTAATTATAAATAACATTAATAGAAAATCCTTTATACTTTATGGCTTATAACAATAGGACTTGTACAGTCGACACAGTTAAAAATGTTGCGTAAACTTTGGATCGCCTTTTTGTACGCGCGACAGTTACACGCGCGCCTCCAGTGCGTAGTATATCCGACGCTTTGCACACCGTAATTTGATGCATTTTGAATCACAAAAAAAAAACCGTTTTCTTTTTTAATAACAGAAAAGTAGAACCGTGACCCTTAATTTTTTCTCTAGTATCGAAAGATTTCTAAATGCGCCAACTTTTGTCAAATTTTCAAAAAAAGTTTACGAGGCCAATTTTTTGTAACAATTCAAAACTTAATCGAAAAAGTGGATTTTCCATAGACCGTGTACAATTTTAGGCTAAAAGTCTTAAAAATAGGTCTTTTTGGATGACTTGTTTTTTTTCAAAACAAGTACCGCGTGCCCCATTTTTTTATGTTTGATATTTGATTCATATCGATGAAAGCAGTGTACACGAATCTTGGGAAAAAAAAATGTTCGGAGATCTATCATGGACGCATCCACCGTAAGATGGGCTAAACGATTTTCTATTCTATCTGACCTTATTTTAAATTTTAACCCAGTAAATATGTTTGACCCGCGACCCCAGATGACCCCCTATTGACCTCTTGATCCCGTAACTTTTGTTAAAGGGCTCAAGCTAATTCATATGCATGACACACACAATCAGGTTTTGCTTAATCTGTGGAGGAGTAGTGATTGAAGTGTAACGTCATTTGAAGTATTTTTAACCTTTGACCCTAAACCATGGGTCAAGTGATGAAGTCATAATTGACTTTTTTGTAGATTTGGATCAAGTCCTACAAGCTGACAGTAATTTAGTTTTGATATTTGAGCTAATTCTAGATTTTTTACATGGTTAATGTTGTTGACCCCTGTGCCCCTATCGTGACCTTTGCACCAATCTGGTCATGTCAAGTTTGTGTGTATGTACTTTTGCCTTGGTCACTAGTTATTGTCTAATGACATGTTGCATGTCTTAGATATTAGCATGTTGACGACAGAAGAACGAAAGAAAGAAAGAAGAAAGAACGAAGAAAGAAAAGAAAAAACATAAAAAACCGTACAAAAGAAAAACACAGGCGGGTTCCTCGACTGTGTAACCAATGAAATTAATTAACAAAGAATATGTGACAATAACCAAGTCAGTGTAGCAAAGGCTGAATACTAACCTATCGTTGCTTTTTGATAAAAGTCATGAAATTTGGCACAGATGTAGATAAAGTTGATACGACAGATTAATATCATGAGCCATCTGCATTTGCAACCCCAGTCGGTCCATTTTCCAAGAGGGCCGCCAAAATGACAATTTTTATGTATATTTGCTAATATTTAAACACCTGCCTTTACTTATGTCTATACTAGGCATAAAATCTAAATGCATGTTACAAACAAGGTTTGTCCCCTCACACAGGCCTTTGAAATATGTTGTCCTTTCTGCCATTTTTTTCCAAATGGCCGCCGAAATGACCATTTAGGTATTTTGCTAATATATCAATACCCACCTTTTACTACATCTATCCTGGGAAACATAAAAACCTACTATCATATCTTCTTCTCTATGGTTATGAGATGTAGCATGGGCTACAAGGCAACATCATGTGGCTTCAGCCTCGTGTGGTGCAGAATGAGAAGAGGGGACAGTATCCCTCCATAGCGGTTGCATCATTTACCAGCATTTGGTTTGTCTTGTTGATCAAATGATTGAAACGACATTAAGATAGGGCCGAACATTATATATCTCGGTTTGTTGCTATAATACACATAGGAAGTCTTGCAAATTCCTGCAACTACACGTCTTTAAACACCTTTCCCACGTTCTGCTCTAGCTGTGAATTTGTAATGAATTGTATATATCCCCTTGCAGAACTAGAGCAAAATGACTATCGACCTGACGATTCACCGAAAGAAAGGGAGGTAGCGGTATTTGCTTGTTAGATCTAGGAGCACTTTCCCCTTAACCAAGGCAGGAATGCCTCGTGATTTTTGAAGAGTGTCAAAAAATGGCATTAGGGATTTAGGGCTATAATATGCCTATCCATACAGATCCACACATGAGGCCGGTGTGTATATAAAAGGGGTGTATGGAATAAATGTCTTGACAGCTACAGACCTTAGCATCTAGACGATACTGATCCACAAAAACTAGAGCAGTTGTTCCAAAGGAATTTAGATTATGCCTCTTGGATTCCTGAAGGTTTTCATTCGATTCCGACAACCAATGTAGAGTCACGAGAGGAGTGCCATGTCAGATTTAAGTGAAGTCACCTGCTGCTATCTTTGCTGGTATAGTAGGGTTTTGTTAATACCTTCAAAGAGTTTGGGTTATTGCGATGGATCTCATCACTAATCGGCTTTGACCTTATTGACATTTGTTTCAATTTTTTCCATTGTTCGTATAGAATATTACAACAGAATACACATTCACTGATGTTAATCAGCACTGAGCTCAAAGGTATCTAACATAGGCCAGAGTGCTGATCTGATCCCCATAGCCCTGTGGGTCCTTGCACATGTGTATCATTGAATGCTTCCAGCCTTCCCTGTAAACCAAATCTCCAAATTTTAAGAGCCGCCATCCTCATATGGAGACCTCCAAACATAACAAATTTGTTTCTCCATGTTTTAGAGAACTAAACCAAATTTAATCTTGTTGTTTCGGAGGTGACATTTTTTGTTAAAAATATCGTTCTACAAACATTATTGCCAGGCCTTAGCTTGTGTTGTCATTAATTATATTTCAAATAAACAAGTTTAACAGCAACAATATTTTAGTTAATGTACTATAGCACCTACTCTGCAGGTCATTCCATTGCCAAACCCAGAGTTCACCATACAATCTTGAGTTTTGCCATGACTTACTTGGGGATTAAATTCTAAGCGGAGATCACTAACAGAACTCCCATATTCCATTCGTTCTCATAGAATGGTTCTAAATTTTCACAACTCTGACAAAATTCAGTCATTTCATTTGCAATAAAATCAAAGTAGAATTTTAACAAAATGTAACTCGTCAGCAACAAATCAGCACAGGGCTATTTTGATCCTGTGTGTAAACATGATAAACAGGACTAAACTTTACTTTTTTCGTTAAAATTCCATCCCTGTAATACTGTGAAATATTCCACCCATTTCTCTTCCTCATTGTTCAGTGTCCCGCCTGGCAAGGACCCACGGACGTATCTTCTTAAAAGTTGTGTCTTACACGTCCCTCCAACTTTTCTTATCCTGATGCATGGCCTGCCATAATTTCAGGTCCAACTGACCCCATTATGAAAGGGTAAATGCCCCTAGACCTCAAGTTTTTGATATTATGGTTTGTTTTAAATGTTTTGAACCCTACTTTTTGACGATTGAACTCCAAATTTTGCCTCTTGAGAATTCTACCTGTTATGAAATCCTGCTGTGCCTAAATGTATGATACAGGCCAAAAACAAAGTAATGGTGACCCCCGGGGGGGTCTTCAATTTTGTTTGGGTAGGACCTGCCTCCAGGACTCCAGAAGTGGACCCTAACTTATACCACTCCTTCTTGCAATGATAAATGAAATTACCCATATTTAATTATAAACCGACTCAAGAAGAGGACCCAAACTTATCCGCCGGTCTCCTTCTTGCCATATATGACCCCTATTTCGCGGGCCATATTTAATACCAATAGTTCATGTCTGCCAGAATTCCTGTGTAACAGCAATACCCCGCCAAATTCAAATCCCCGGCAAATATCTCAGCGTGTCTTTGCATCGCGACTTGTGTGCAATGTTGAAGGCCACGACCGAAGTCACATGAAACCAGCGCAGCTGCAGACGTCAACAAACCGAGATTACGATAATTATGATGACTAAAAAAGTTTGCAAAATCAGTAAACTAAAAATGTCGACTTCCTGCGTAGAACTGACTACGTTCACAGACTATAAATCACCATCGCGGATGCTACACCCAAATTATACCAAACCAACATCAAATCAACACCGCTATTATAATACCATTTTGTGTAAAAAAACAAAGCGGGTCATATTCTACAGTTTGAAAAAAAGGGTCCGATAGTTATACCCGACGCTGATTTTGCGACCCTACCCAGCGGCACGTCTCCGTATAGGGGTTTGTACTAATTGTGTATCGTAGGCCTATGCACTTTTAAAATTTCAATTCTCACATACGCGTGTTGTTTTGAGGCTATGAGAATAAAATATAATAGAATCCTTTATACTATGGCTTTGATAAGCAGATGACTTGTAACGTTCGACAGCAGTTTAAAATGTTGCTTAACTTTGGATCTCGCCTTTTTTGTATACGCTGACGTTGTTACACAACCTACACGCGTCTCCAGTGCGTAGTATATACGTCGCTTTGCACACCGTAATATCAGCAATGTTATTTTGAATCCCTAAAAACCCGGGTTGCTTTTTTTTAAATAACAGAAAAAGAAGAGACCATTGACCCTTATTTTTTCTCTAGTAATCGAAAGATTTTTTTTTAATGCGCAACTTTGCAAATTTTTCCAAAAAAAAATTTTCGCGCCAATTTTTGTACAATTCAAAACATGTAGCAAAAGTGGATTTTCCATAGACTTGTTTACAATTTTAGGCTAAAACTTAAAAACAGGTCTTTTGGATGACGTGTTTTGGTTCAAAAACGAGGGTTAGGCGCGGGGGGGGGGGTGCCCCCCTTTTTTTATTTTGATATTTGATTCATATCGATAAAAGCATGTTTAACCAGAAATCTTTGGGAAAATGTTCAGTAGATTATATCATGGACCATCCACCTTAATAGGGCTAACAGATAATTTTCTATTTGGACCTATTTAAATTTACACACAGTAAATATGGTTCACCTCTGCGGACCCAAGAGAACACCATATTGACCTCTTGACCGTTAACTGTTGTCAGGGCTCAACTAATTCATATCTACACACCAATCAGGTTGCCTTAAATCTGTGGAGGATAGTGATTTGAAGTGTAACGTAATTTGAAGTATTTTTAACCTTTGACCCCTAAACCTGGGGTCAAGTTAAAAATGAAGTCATAATTGCCTTTTTGGTAGTGTTGACAATCCTACAAGATGACATATTAGTTTGAATTTGAGCCTAATTCTAGATTTTTTTACATGGTTAATCAGTGTTGACCCCCCCTAGTTGACCCTATCGTGACTTGACAACATCAACACTGGTCAGTCAAAGGTTTGTGGTGTAGTACTGTTGCTTGTCACTAGTTATTGTCAATATGACATGTAATGCATTTCCTGCAGATATTACATGTTGACAAATAAAGAAAGAAGAAAGAAATAAAGAAAGAAAAAGAAAGAAATAAAAACAGAACGAAGAAAGAACGAAATTAGAAGAAAGAAGAAGAAGAAACCGTACAAAGAAAGACCGTCCGAGTTCCCGACTGTGTACAATGTGAATTAAGGAACCAATATGTGACAATACAGAAATCAGTTAGCAAGGCGGCATAGCTACCCTATCGTGCATTTTGTGATAAACGCATGAAATTTGGCACATGTAGAGAAATGAGTACTAACACGATTAAGGTCATGAGCCATCGCAATTTGCACCCCAGTCGGCCATTTTCCAAGATGCCCGCCAAAATGACAATTGTATGTATATTTTGCTAATATTTAGGAAACCCCTGCCTTTTACTTATTTCTATACTAGGCATAAAAATATACCAATGCATGTTAACAATGTTTGTCCAAGCACCGTCCATTGAAATATGTGTGTCTCCTTGTCAGGGCCATTTTTCCAGATGGCCGCCGATGAAACGCATTTTAAGGATATTTGGCTAATATATCATACCCACCGTTTTACTACCATCTCTACTGGAAACTGGGCCATAAAAACCTACTACATATCTTCTACTAATGGTATGATGTGTAGCATGGGCTTACCTGCAACATCATGTGGGTTAGCCTCTTTGTGCAGAGAATGAGAAGAGGGAGACAGTATCCTCCTCCAATAGGCGGTTGCACATTTACCATCAGTTGTTTGTCTTGTTGATCAAATGAGTGAAACGACCTTAGAAGAGTATGGGCAGGAACATATAGAGCTCTGTTTTGTTGCTATATACACATAGGAAGTCTTGCAAATTCCTGCAACTACACGTCTGCAAACACCTTTCCCACGTTATGCTCTAGCTGTGAATTTAATGAATTGTATATATCCCTTGCATAACTAGAGCAAAATGACTAGCGACCTGACGATCACCGCAAGAAAGGGAGGTAGCGGTATTTGCGTTGTTAGATCTAGGAGCACTTTCCCCGTAAACACAAGGCAAGGATGCCTCGTGATTTTTGAAGAGTGTCAAAAAATGGCATTTAGGGATTTAAGG
Source organism: Ophioderma brevispina (assembly GCA_023653785.1). Classification (NCBI taxonomy): domain Eukaryota; kingdom Metazoa; phylum Echinodermata; class Ophiuroidea; order Amphilepidida; family Ophiodermatidae; genus Ophioderma; species Ophioderma brevispina. The sequence continues at coordinate 36,578 of JAMKCH010043502.1, forward strand.
GCTATATATATGCCTATCCCATACCAGATCCACACATGAGGCCTTTATACGAAATGTATGGAATAAATGTCTTGACAGCTACAGACCTTAGCATCTAGACGATGACTGATCCATCAAAAACTAGAGCAGTTGTTCCAGGAATTTTAGATTATGCCTCGTGGAATTCCTGAAGGTTTTCATGTCAATTCTGACAACCAATGTAGAGTCACGAGTGTCAAGTCAGATTTAAGTGAAGTCACCTGCTGCTACTCTTTGCTGGTATAGTAGGTTTGTTAATACCTTCAAAGAGTTTGGGTTATTGCGATGGATCACATCACTAATCGGCTTTGACCTTTCTGACATTTGTTTCAAATTTGTTTCCAATTGTTCGTATAGGAATATTACAACAGGAAATACACATTCACTTGATGTTAATCAGCTGAGCTCAAAGGTATCTAACAGAGGCCAGAGTGCTGATCTGATCCCCATAGACCCTGTGGGCCTTGCACAATGTGTATCATTGATTGCTTCCAGCCATTACCCTGTAACCAATCTCCAATAATTTTAAGAGCCGCCATCTCAATATGGAGACCTCCAAACATAACAAATTGTTTTCTCCATATTGTATTCAAGATCACATCCACGGAGTGATTGATCATTGCCACTGTGTGAGCGTTTTTTTGTCTATGGATTATGATACAAAACAAGTTCTTTGAGTCACAATCAGTCTTGCCGTGGTGCAACTATATGATAATCACATGATAATTTCAGTACTAGTAGGAGTGGGCTATACTGGGTGAAAAATTCCATTTGTTTTTTGCATTTATTTTTTGCAACCGTTTTTTGTATTCCATTTACTCTATCCTCAACATAAATTTGACAAACTATTTCGCCTGGGGTCTAAGAAGAAATTGCGCCGGGCCAAAATCCAAAAATGGCCGCCGTTTCACCACCTCACACCCCCAAAAAAATCACATTTTCAGCCATAACTTTGTCATTTTGTGGTATTTTTACGTGTTTGTGGTCTCTAACCCCATGTTTTTGGGGTCAAGCATCTGTTATGCAATCATAAAATAGCTAAAACCCATCAGGTGTAGAGTGAGCGCCTGTTTTAACAACATTTCTCCTGCTTATTTTACCTTAATTACAAATTCGGCAAAAATGTCCTCCAATTCTTTGGCGATTGTTTTACGACAAATGTGGCTTTCTCCTGGAGAAGTTTCCAGTTCCTGACCCGAGCGGCCACTGGCACAATCTGTTCTCTATAGTGTCGCTGAATGTCCTCATTCCCGTGTGGTCGCTGCCATTCCATCTCCGGAACCAGCACGCATCAGGTGGTCCCTCGTAAAGTTTCCATCCCATTGTCTTCAGTAGAACCCAATGTACCATCTTTTGGTGCCTAACTCCCAAATAACAGCAAGTGGATGGTTAGGTTGGAACATAGTTCTTGAGAGTGATACATTCCAGTCTCTGCTTCTTACGACACCCTTCATGTTTCCAGTATTTTACCTTCTCACATGGATCCCGTGGCTTCCCTCTGCTTGACCCTGCATCCCAACAAGCACAATAAAGTTCTCAATCATCTCTTTTTCGGAATAGTTTGTTCAACCTTTTATATCACCTTGAAGACATCTGCACTCGCGATGGATTGGTGAGACTCTGGATAATAGGGGGTGAGATCAGGGGCGCGCGAGGGGTTGTAAATCATAGGAGGGGGGGGGCGAAAATCATAGGAGGGGCGAACATTGCACATTCCTCGAGAGGTAAAAAAAACTCCTTTTTACAGTTTATTGCTTAAAACCCCCCTGGTTTTCCAAATTTTGAAACTCTAAGGGGACAGCCGCCCCATTGCCACAAACCACTGGCGCCCCCTGGGGATGATCTGTCTTCACGATTACCTAGAGGAAGAGACGCCGTTAAATTCTCCCAAGAAAAGGCATTCCTTAAAAAAATAATCTTATTTCACGGAATGTTAATGATGTGTGAAGAAATAATTAGAACGACGTATTATTTTATAGAATATAGGCCTAATTGTTACATGTGAAGGGTTATGAGGCGAAAAAAAACGGCTGACAGAGGTCTGCGTTTTTTTTTTGTAGAAGTCTCTTTTGAGGTATCTTGCAAATGTTAATTACCTCTACTGCCCATATTAAAATGAGCCTTCTGATTGGTCAGTTTTAATTACTGCCCTTAATTCTGTCCTGCAATCATGGGTCGCATACATTTATCCTTCTTATTAATCAAGATGTTTTAAGAGTAAAGAATGAAATAAAGTGGCGCAGTATCATCCAGGGCTCATAATTATCCTCGGCCGGAAAAACTTAAAAATAATGGGCTCGGCTGCCGCCTCGCCCCATTATTTAGTTCTTCCGACCTTGGACACATTATTGGCCCATAAACGTACGCATCACCCTTTTTCTTAAATAGATGATGATTAGAAAAGGTAGTGAATGATATCACTAGTGTTGAATAAACTATGAAGTTTGGAAAATCGTGTGGCTCTGAAAAGAACTGTTTGCAGTAGTTCTATAGGCCTCTTTGGCATTGTGAGTCTGTTGAGTAGTTTTTCCGGTTTTATTTTAAGAAAGCATTTTAAAGTGTTTTTTCAGATGCATACAAGAAAGTAACCGCATCCAAGATTTGTTTTTCATTGTGGCAGCCAGGTTAGTGATCTTCCTAACCTATGTGGGTACAGATGTGAAGGTCAAAGGTCATTTCATGTTTATGTTGGGCCAGTATTTACTATCTTATCTTGTAAACTTAAACTGATTGTCTAGCCAGTGCAGTGATGAAACAAGTTCTGTAGATTTTTGTGTCATTGGATTACTTTGTTATTGCGTGTGTATCGTTCCGTGCAGGCCTACAAAAATCCCATGGGACTGCAGGAGACCCCCGCCGGGCCCCGAAAATTTTAAGCTTCCGATTTTTTTTTTTTCAATTATATTTCCAAATCAAGAGTGGTCTCCCATCCCTCAGGATTTTTGACCAAGAAACATTTCTTAAGCCAATCAATCATCTGTGTCCAGTTTGATCAATTTATCACTATGTAAACACAGTGGGAAAATGATGTTTTCTTCACATCACTTTTCTCCCGACTTTAAAGTCGCATTATATTTAATACGCAATAGACCTTTACAATGTGTTAAATCAATAGATATACATGACAGTCCAGAGAAGTCACGTACCACCCAGGGTACCGTACCATTTCATTTGAAAGGGTTATTCTAGTTGTTGCTGTGCGTGTGGTTCAGTCTTTTGGGTAGCCAGCCTGTTTACAATTCTTGGAAATGTGAAAATTGCAAAATTAGGCGCTTTAAAAATGTCATACATGGTTCTAATAATCTCTTCACACATTAACATTCCTTGAAAAAGATAATTTTTTAAGGAATGCCGTTTTCTTGGGAGAATTTAACTGCTTCTCTAGTAATTCGTTGAAATACATCTCGACCCCCATTATATAGGCAAAATTAATCAAAATGTGGCCTTAATCAATAAGTGCATACTTACAGTCATTTTTAACGTGCATAAATGGAATCTTTGACCCCCAAAACATAGGGTTAGACAACAAAACCACACAAGAGACCCACAAATGGCAAAGTTATGGCCGAAAATGTGATTGTTTTCAAGGAAAACGGCGCACTTTTGGAATTTTGGCCCGGGCGCACCCACTTTTTCTTCTTAGACCCCAGGCAAAAAATTTTTTCTTTTCATGCTTTTAGATAGAGTAATGGAATGCAAAAAAACTGTTCAAAAATAAAACAAAAATCACCCATTTATAGCCACCCACTCTTATCCTAGTTATGTTATTGTCACCTTTTGAATGTAATGCTTCATATCCCAATCCAAAGGGATATGGCATATCTCCATAGTGAACCCAGACAGTTTTCCGAGGCAAGGCATGTGAATTAAGAACTGCGGCCACGATGTCTTGAATGGCTCCAGGAATTCTACACATGTTGCCTTACCAACCAGTCCTTACCTAAGATCAGGAGGAGGGCTACTATCATCGCACTCCCCAAACCAAACAAGCCTGTCGACAACCCAAAGAACTACCGCCCAATATCACTACTGTGTGTTTCCTTCAAACTCCTTGAGAGGATGATCCTGGCCCGTCTGGAGCCCGTCGTTGAACCCCATCTGCCTGACGAACAAGCAGGATTTCGCCGTGGCCGGAGTACTGTCCACCAGATTGTAAAACTCACAAATGATATTGAGAAAAACTTTGAAAAGCGTCGTAAGGCAGGCCTCATTTTGGTGGACCTTACTGCAGCATACGACACCGTGTGGCACCAGGACCGGACACTTAAGCTTCTCAGGACCACCCCGGATCGCCACCTTGTACAATTCATATGTAACATGCTTGCAAACCGTGGCTTTATTCTCAAGACCAGTGATGGGCAGAGTAGTCGTCTGCGTCGTCTGAAGAACGGAGTACACATGGATCTGTACTAGCTCCCATGCTGTTCAACTTGTATATCCGCGATTTACCTCAAACAACATCTAGACAATATGGCTACGCCGACGATCTTGCCCTTCTCCACTCGGACAGCAGCTGGACAGAAGTAGAAAGTCTACTTACTGCAGATATGGCCCTAATTGCAGCATATCTCAAGACCTTGAGACTGAAGCTGAGCGAAGCCAAGACCACCGCTACTGCCTTTCATCTCAACACCACCAAAGAGGCTCATCGCCAGCTTCAAATCAACCTCAATGGAACGCCTCTGCCATACAATCCTACCAACCTATCTGGGAGTGAAGCTTGACCGGCAGCTTACTTACCGGCAGCACCTCGAGTCCGTATGAGCCAAGGTATCTTCGAGGAATAACCTCCTGTGCCGACTTGCTGGATCCTCATGGGGTGCCAGCCCAATGACTCTACGCAACACCGCTTTGGCTCTGGTCTACAGCGCTGCTGAATAAGCCACCCCAGCATGGTGCAACAGCTCTCACACAAAGAAGCTGGACACAATACTCAAGACCTTTGAGAACCTTGAGAACCATTACTAGAATACTGCCTGGCTAGATACTTCAAGACCGGACCAATTAACAATTACACCTATAACAGAACTACCACCTGGTAGCAATCTTCCACGCAAGGAATGGGTCACCTTAAACCGGATTCGCACAGGAGTCGGTCCGATGGGGGCTGCGGCCATCTCCAGCCTGCCAATGTGGTTCTCCATCACAGACTGCGGATCACCTTCTCAATGAGTGCCCTACCTTTCGTCCACCGGTGGACATAGACTTCTCAACCCCCAACCAATCAACAGTGAGCTGGCTCCACCGTGTAAATTATATTTAGCTGCTGCCTCATTCACAAGAAGAAGAACTGTGGATGGTCTGCAGTTCCAAATTCATGTAAAAGTTAAACATGCTATAATCAATAAAAAACATGGTTTATATTATGAATTATCCATTTTCATTCGTTAAACAAGCCACGACCAATGACTTGTGGATACGCAAAGAAGAAAAAAATCGTTTGATATTTTCGGCAAATGATGTTTTTATAGGCTTTATTTAAGAAACAAGCTATGCGTTTTATAAGTATACATTTTCAAGCTGAGGCCATAAGAAAGCTCACTACATACACAGCATTTTAATGTATAGAGCGACCTTGAAGATATACAAGGTGAAACAAAATGTCATATCAAATTCACAAATCTCAGGAATGTGTCCTTTATTTGGACTAGGAACAGTATACAATATTGACTGCTATGAGGGGCATGGTTGAAAGGCATAAGCCGAGGGGCATAGTGAAACTATAGGCCCAAGGCGAGGCGTAAGCCGAGGGGCATAGTATGGTTTCGAGATCACCGAGGGCCTATAGTTTCAACCATGTCCCGAATAAAAAGCAGTCAATATTTGTTTTATATACCTAATATATAGATTCTTGTCATCTGATTGGTTAAAAGAACATTCTAAGCCAAGATTCTTTAACATAGGCCTAATATGTGTAGGCCAATGTTTTAAGTAACAACAATTTTGTGTAACTTACCGATAGTTCTCCAGGATCCAACTTTTAAGTGTTCCGATTAAACAATCCAAAATTATAAACAGCAAAACGCAAACAGTAACAAGTTAAATTCGAAAAGTTCCAGTTCTTCAATTCCATGTCAACATTTTTTAAAAAGTCCGCATCGTGTCTCGTAAGTTCTTCCTGCCACGATTGCAAAAGTACAGCGTTATATCCAGGAACACCTTGTCCTGTAGACCTTGTGGATCATTCAAATCCAGTGACTCTTGAATTAAGGCCATGTCTTCTGGCGAGATGGGAATTTTGTGCTTTACAACACCCTTACTAAGCCTAGGCTAAGCCTTACCTTGTGTTGTTTCAGGGTTGCTGAGAAACATTTGAAAACTCGTGAAGAATTAGCAAAATCTTCATGACCTATGATATCAACTTTCCTTGTGTTGAGGAAGTGACGTTGGGGTCCAAAACGGATTCGCCATCATCGACTTTTTGCTATACAAAGTGCCATTTTTCTGTCGGCAAGATGCGTAGCAAGTCATCGAACTCCGAATTCGGCAACCTTTCCACGGCCTGCAGATTGGTCGTCACTGCTGTCAAATAATCCTCGAATATCTTCACGGCGTATTTTACCTGCCGTTTGGTATTAGCACTATCAGCTGCGTCTATGATTCATTTAAGACCTTCGTCATCTACAAGCTCAAAGCGTGGCTGTGATTCAGCCATTTCGTTGCCCTTGTTCGGTGTTGTTTGTACCGGCTTCTGGACCAGCACTGTGTGGTAAATGTGAAACAAAAATTCCCTAAAAACGATCGTCTGCTTCACACACAGAAATGTGGACCCGGCGAGTTCGCGCTGTATTCATCTCTTACACCAGCTTCAATATGTACACTCATAATACGGATGGATAGTCCGTACGGCAGTCTCTACGCTGGGAAGAGGTGTCCCGGGCATAGTTCATGAATGAGATGCCGCTCTCCCAGGGCATAGTTCATTTTTGGTTCAATTCTTGAAGCTAGTTGAATTTATGCCTCCACTTTTAACCAATCAGATGACAGGAATCTATATATGAGGTATATAATGTAAACTATCAACTGATGTAAAAATGTAATTCACAATTGTTTGGTAACCATTTTAGTACAGGGTGATCCAAAATGTGTCAATAAAGTTTTGATAATTTCAGGCAAAACATTTTAACCATACCTCAAAAACAAAAACTAACTGCATATTTGAATTCCTCTTCAAACTTCCTTCCAGAAAATATACTTTGACTAAAGTAAGATAAATACTTTCCAGGTTACATTGCTCAGAAAATGTGGAGAACGTTTTGCTGCTTTTTGTAATACTTTTATACAATTACATGGGAAATGTTTTTGTCTCACTGTCAAAAGTTCAATCCACTTTCCGAGGGCATTGGTATAATGTGATTTTATTAAATAAGTATCTTAGAGAGAGGTGATAGCTTTCTTTTGATATCAAAATAATTAAAATCCATCCATTTTTTATCCTCCTAGATTGAAAAGCAGTAGAGGTATTTTGCGA
>JAMKCH010043503.1:0-12632 GCA_023653785.1 Ophioderma brevispina
TCTTGCCGCACGATATTTGGTTGTCCGCAGCATAGACCACAAGCCTTACTTAACGCTGTCTACGGCACAATCAAGCCTGCACCTGCGATGCGCGCGTGCGAAATAGGTGTCTGAAATCATTGCCATTGACGTTAGTGTCTCGTGCAAGCGAACTCTGCTGTAGTGCTGAATGCTATAATAGCGAATTCCTGCACCATTGCCATTGCGTTTGTTTACTCCTACGAAGTTACTCAATAGAGGGCGCCTTCCCTTGTTTAGTCCTCAAATGTCTGAACAACGACGTGTCCTGATTCTAGAGTAGTACTTCTCCTTCTAACAATAATGAAAATATTTCCAGAGCCCATCATTGTAAGCAAGCAAGCATCAAGGATCAGTCGTTGACAGATGTGAAATCAGTGCGGTCTCAACAATACAGCCTGTCTCAAAAAAATGGTACATCAAAAACCGATTTTTTTCAATATTATATCGCAATATAACTAATCGTATTGTACATCACCATTAACGAGAAAATACACCAGGCTTCCAGGATTTTTTGTGTTCAAATCTCATTTGCTTGTTTCAATCGAGAGATAACTCCAGTTTACTGCGGAACACAACAATCGAGTTTGTGCCACTTTCTCGTTGAGTGAAACGGTTGAATGAATTTGTTAACATAAGTTAAGTCACCTTTGAGCAGATCTGAACATCTTTAAAAAAAAGGGATTAACTTCGTACAGAAACTCCTAAAAGTTACTTAATGTGGACGTTATGATCAGTATTCTGGCTTTAAGATAAAGTGAATCACATTCCACATACGTTCTTTGTTAGAAGAGAACCATAGCGTAAAGCCGCTCGTACAAACAAACCTGTAAGGGAGAGTTTTTTTATGGTCTTGAAGTATCATGAACGCAAATGCCTAACCACATTTTGTATACTTTGGCTTCCAAATTCAAATGTTTATTCTGACTCTTCAATAATTACCGTAAATGCACCCAAATAGTGCAATATTCTTAACCATTCGTTTTGATTTTGGAGGGTTTTTTTGTGGTTGCAATTACATTCCCTTTGCTGGCATATTTTTAACAGATACCAAGTTTGAAATAAATTCAAAGGTCCATTTCATTGGACAGGTCCAATCAAATTGTATGGTTTATTTTTTGAAAAGAAGATATTTATCATGAACTGAATTATTGTTGACTATTAAAACGTGTGTCGCGAAAACTAGATTCTTTTGTTTAATTAAATCTGTTGTTTTGTTCTCTTGTCAAGTTGCAATCTTTTGTTTGAGGTTTAAGACAGCATGGCATCATCCACTGGGGTGAGCAACTATGCCCCTGCATAAAAGTGGCACAAAATCCCGATTTTGGTGATCGCATTAAAGTGATGATATCTCTGGATTGACAAAAGCAACATAAGATGAAAAAACACCCATTGGAATAGTCCTGTCTTTGTTCTTTAATATTATGCCAGTACGAATGACGATTTGAAAAATTTCATATTTAAACACTTTTTTTCTGATGTACCATTTTTTTGAGAAAGGATTGGATTGGGATGTCAGAACACATACTCAGCAACAATTGTCAACACTAATAAATCTGCTTTTTTTATCGAATAAGTATACATTATTGTACTTTTTTTTCAAAAAGCAAAATATACACCCAAAGTATACTGGAAACATTAAATGACTAAACAAACTGATTTGTCCCCGAACCTGTGTTTTAAGATTTTTGGCCCACAGCATATGTTATACGACGGACACCATGAATTGTGGGACACTGTTTCTACCGTGCCCCTTGAAGTAACCTCTGAAAAGCTTGTAGTTCCCTATGATTGTTGTAAAAATCAACCGAACTTGCCGTTTAACTATATGATATTCAAAGCACAAATTTCGAGCTTTCATTTGACACCAATTTACTTTATAAGTCCAATAGTCGACTAGATATCGCCTAAAACATGCCTGCGCATTAATTGTTTGAAAAAGGAGTACTTAGTTATCCCACAATTTTTTGCCGGAAGTATATATTCAGTGGTAATACCCCCCCCCCCCCCTCGCTATTCCGGGTGCACACCACTATTACGCCTCCCATAGACCTTGTAGAGAAATTCAGTTGTCTTGGGCTTGTTCTCGAGTTACCATTAAGTTTCGAAAATGAGAATGCAGGAGTTGTTTCCAAGACTTTCTTTTATAACCTATTCAAAAATGATTACAACTTTTCGTATAAATTTTGCAATAGTTAGCGATTTCTCGGAGGTTAGTAATTCTCTACTAAAAATTATCGCCCGAAAACCGGAAATGCCACCGTTATTGTTATTAATTGGCCAATAAAAAAATAAGCTTTAGCTACAACACATTTGCTTTCAGTAATGTGTTATGTCATTTTTAAGCGTAGGCCTACATGATCGTAAGACGGGTTACGCGGGGGTAAGCCCCGAAAGCACAAAAGGAGGCAACGTGGCTCCAGACGATTCACGTGCCATTCTGCGCAATGCTTATACGCTTGCAGATGTGTACATATGCGCATTGGTGTAAACATGCATGCGCGCGACACACACCATACGCCACCACACAAACACACTAAACACACACAAACACACAACTAACGGCCCTGGTGCCATCGCACCTCAGAGGAGTAGCAGTGTTGGCTTCGGAGATCAGCCAGCAATAATCAAAATGGTGAGAGAAGATTCGTAGACTTACAAGTCGAAATCTGAACAATAAGCGACCAATAGTAGGGTATAAACGAGAATCCCATTCTATAAGTTTGGGGGGAAAACGGTTTGGAGATGTTTATCTATAGTTTAAAGGTTGCTGATTCAGAATTTTGGGTCCAAACTCTGGGAATGTGGGGAACACTTTGTATCAATTTTGAAGTATGGGCATAAGTTGCTGATGATTGGTCGGTCCGCTGTGGGCCCAACCATATCTAAATTCCGGATCTTTTGGTTTGCTGGCGCATTATCCTCATACACAGGTACTAAAATTGTTAAAAAAATAAGATATTTTTTTCAGAAAGTTTAAAAACTACACCAAGTAATGTGAAATTGTTAAACCATTAAAAAACGTGTTTTTTTGTTTATCACTTGGGAATGAAAGTTATTTGGAGCTAGGGCTCAAATTTTCCGGACTGCCAATGAGAAAATATACGGCCTTTCATCTGCTATCAAAATCGGTAACTACTTGTGTCAAAAACATGCTAGATACACTGTAAATTTCTGGCAGGATGTCAACATCTTGATTTTCCGTGGCAAAATTTGCCTGCAACTCTTGCTTTTTGACCTAAACATCCCATTTGTTTTCAAATTTGTGAAAGTGATTTCAGTAAGTGTACCTTTCTTGAGGTCTGAATATTTGTCAGCCACTGTGTCCCTTTAAATTAACATTCTGAGTCGGGAGTTTACGTAAACCTGAACCCTCTGACACACTTTTTTTTTGACATACTTATGAATTCGGAACCTTACGAAATAAACGTAATTGTCACACACCATGGCCTGATGCGGATGTTTATTGGGTTTTCGTTCGGAAGGTTTCAAGAAAAGCGCATTTTCAGGACCGCGCAATGTTTCTTTGCTCGTCATCAGTTTTACAAATACAACAAACAAACTCCATACGCTGGCTTTTTATGATGTGTTTCCCGACCGTGGACCATCCCGAAACTGATTGGCTCCCGAATCAGGCCAGAATTACCATTTTGGCTGTCTTAAAACAATCAGCAAAGCATTTTTGATCATTGTTTTTTTTTTTTTATAATTTGAAATGTTGCATGTGAAATATAATAATGATAATGACACATAATATAAAAAATAATAAATATAATAATAATATAATAATCTGCGTCGGCTGTACAATTGACTTATAAGCATAGGCTTCTAACGGACGACTTTATCGCTTTATAACACAAACAACGATATTATTGATGTATAGATCAATTATTTTTTCCTTTCAATATTATTTGCAAATAAACAATTTAAAGCCATAATCTTTCCAGGATAATCAATTTGCAATTAATTACTTATATGCTTAAAAATGGTTCATTACTCTAATACCCGGCATATCAACGGGACACCACGCAATCGCGTCGCGTTCGATTCTCTACTCCTCACTCGGGGCACACGTAAGTTGAGAGGTTATTGGATTGTAATTCATGTTAAGAAGACAGCTATAGGAACAAATTAAGTTATGCAAAGTGCGTAATTCACCGATGTGGTTTAAAATAAGGCGTGGATTGCGGTCCTGTCATGTTTCTCTTTTCAGATTGCCTCGATTTTGTTGAAACATTGTAGCAAATTGTTCATCCTGTCATGCTGAAAGAAGTTAACATTGACTACATTTTGGACTCTCACAAGATGGAATCTAAAATGTCATTTTAAGTGATCCCTCACAGACTCTGTGACCATTTTTATATTTGTTTTTTTAGGTGTACAACCAATGTCATAGAAACGGTAACCAATATATTTTCTGGTCTCGATTCCACGAGAAGAATTTTGAACACAACTTGAATTTGACACTTACTTGAAATCCTGGCAATTTTAACTCCAGGTTGACCTTGAAGTGAGGCAAACTATACATTTTCTAACATTGGCGTTCGGAAAAAGATAACAACCACTTGATACCACTTAACATAATTTGCCGGTCTTCCAAAATTTGGACGCCCGTGGTACCCTCTCACCCATTAAAAAAAATCTCTCCCTTTTCCTTCTGCAAACTTGTAGAATTTGATATGCTAATTTGTAAAGTTTCCTTGGAATAACAACGAAAAATTTGCTTCTGTTGCCATTTCGTCACGTTCCTTATCAAGGTTTAACTAACATTTTTGTCATTTTGAGATACGTGCTTTAAAAGACCACACAAAAAAGCAAATTTTAACTGGAAGTGACAAATTATAGTTTCGAAAGAGAGCAGCAACCATAGGAAATTATATCTCATTTTGCATAAAATATTAATATTGGAAAATTTACACTACCATCAAGCATCACCTCCAAAATTTAAAAATGTTTGTTCGAACATTACACTACAAGATCACGCTTTATTGTGAGTCTTTTTTTTTCCTGTAACTACGACTGTCCCAAAAAAAATATACCATCAAAGATATTTTGGCCCAAACAAAAATTGAGTTTAACTCAATTGGAAGGTTTAACTGATTCTTTTTGAGGAGTGTTCCAGCTTTCTGAAATTTTATTTGGTGTAATTTGGGGGTCTGGTTCGAGTTATGGTCTATGATCTAGACAGTTGAAAATCCTGTTGGGCCAGTTCGGCTACCTTATACAACACAGGTTCCATTGAAAGTCACCTTCAAGACAATTCTTTATTGAAATTAAATAAATTGTTTCTTTATTTTTGTCTGGTCACTTTCTCGGGTTGTTAGGGTTAATTATATATATATAAGTTTATAATTGCTAATAAGTAATGTAGCATTGGGAAAATTCATTTCCAAACAGTATTGTTGTTGTCTCACTTTACTTCCAGGTTCACCTAACGGTAGAACCATAAAAAAAACCTTGTTGAAAGTAAACAGGAGACCTTTGAATACAACCATCCTTTCCTCTATTGCTCTTTTTGAACACTGCTTCTCTTCATTTAATTCCTCCCTGGCGTCTGTGGAGGCAGTGGGAATAGAGGAAGAGTAAATTGTCCTTCCACATTAGAGCGTTGTCCCCACATTTTGTCCCCTCAACAGACTTTTAGAATGTTACCTTCTTTGCAGCAGTCAAATTCTCCAAATTTCAATGAATTTCAATGATTATTGTCCCCCTGAGGTGAGTCCCCTCAATTTCACCCACAACATAATAATTTTTCGTTAGCTTCACACTGAAAAATAGTATATTGATTAGTTTTAATGCAAATGATAATACATTCACTCTGATCTGTACAATATTCCTTTCCTTGAACAAGTCTGTTAATCCTACAATGATTCCACACCCTTATACCTTTTCATTCTTTAATAGCAGTTAATTTCTGTTTGAATCTATGTCCTTTTCATTGCGATAAGATTATGTTAGACAAGCCTGTATTATTTGGTTCGTCAACTTGATTGCTGGATTGACAGCTTGTTGATTGTCCGCTCCGCAATTATCCATCCTACTCTCACATGCTGACATTCCAACCTGCAATCCATTTGGCAAAATGGGTTACAGATTGACCGGCTAATAAGCCTTACTGTAGATCTCCTTCACTCTCTGTATATTTAGTCATACTGTTATTATTTTATATAGTATATGTGAGAGTATAACTATAAATAAACTGAACTGAACTGAACTTGAACCTGCAGGTTAAACTGGCCCAAGTGGTCTTTTATCCTTTGTGTTTCAAATTGACCATATCTCCGCTTCGGGTCCATTAAGGGATGGAATAAAAGCGAGGAGTTTAGCTTGGATCTTGTCTAACAGAAAAAGTCCAAAATATATGGCAAAAATGCACAGTTTATATTTTTTATAATTTTTGAGTTTGATTTTAGATAGTTTATTGGGACGTCTTTGGTTTTATTAGTCCAAGATTACTTCAAATAGTCTTCAAATACAATGTTTCTTGTAGTTTGTAGCAACCCATATCGAAAAACAAGGGTACTAGCAGCTACCTATCTAGCTGCTAGCCATATCCGGCTAGCTAACTGCTATAGTTTGGAGGCGAATATAGCGGTTACTAGCGGTAGACTAAAGACATGCAAATTAGTTTGGGTAGCAGCTACGTAGCGCTAGCTTTGCTGCTAGCAGCCGCTAGCAAATTTTCGGCTAGCTACTGCTAAGCTATGGTTTAGGATGCGGATGTAGCGGCTAGCTCCGCGGTAGACTAAATGAATGCAAATTAGTTGGTGCGGTTAGGTAGCGGCTATAGGCAGCCGCTAGCATTTTTTCTGCTAGCTGCGGCTAGCTGTTATGGTTATGAGGTGGATGTAGCGGTTAGCTAGCGGTTGACTAAATGACATGCAAATTAGTTGGTAACAGCTAATAGCGCTAGTTGTCTATCTGCTAGCAATCCGCTAGCAATTTTTTTTTCTGTTAGCTATATAGCGGCTAGCTCCTATGGTTATGATGCGGGATGTAACGGCTATGAGGGTTGTCGAGTGCCAAATTGTGTAAACACGTATTTCAATACAGAATAAATCACATCCTATTCCTATACTATTCCGTATTTTGATCCTAGAGCTCCACCAATAATTTGCAACATTTTTTATCCAAATCGGAGTACTTAAAATTTCACCCCTGTACAAATGAATTGAAACCCTTTTTTTTTTTAATTGAAATTTTACTGTTATTTAGTCTTACTCTTAAACTTTACATTGTAGATCGTTCCAAACTATACCTTTCCTAATCCTTGTGGTTAGACATAACATGGTATCCGTTTCACCAGATGGATCAATTTAAAAATTTGACCCCTGTACAAACTCTGTTTTGGCCCCCTCTCCTTAAGGCACCATTTGCTGCCCTTACGAATCACGTTTCAGGGTCCCTGTCAGTCTGTCCCCATATTAATCACTCAAACCTTTTGTCTTTGAGGTGTTGTTCCAAATGTCTCTAGGTCCAGGGCTACATACGGTTGCACGTTGCTTACCCGGGCCAGATTTCAGAAACTACAAACCGTTTATCACGAATTGAAATCCCCAATTCCACTTCCAACTTCCCCTTCCCCACCCATCAATCATGTTGGGGGAAATTGGCAAGCCCCTTTTGGCATGCTGATGACGACAATACCTCATGAACCTTGGTTGGTAGAGATGGGGAATGTATTTTTCGAAAACCGTTCAAATGTTCCAACATTACTTGTAAGATTGTCCTGAGTGTGTTTATTTCATCTAATAATCATTTGTTGGTCAATAACTTTTAAATGCACATTTAGCTACATTTACATGAAAAATTTAACGGGAAAATTAATGTGAAATTAAAAAAGAAAAATTTTCAAGTTAAAAAGTTGCCATCTCCCACCCCCCCAACCCCCCCGACCCACCCCCCCCGCCCCCCCCCCCCCCAAAGCCCCCTTTAATTTTGCATTATAACTTAAACTTAATTGTTTTAGATAGAAGAGTTCAAAATCCGCTCAGAGCAGGCTAATTGACTAAAGTTGTGACCCGATCGACAACCTTGCCCCCTCCTAAAGCGCATCTATTTTTCTCATACTCCCCAGTGAAATTTGAAGCTATGGGGGGGGGGGGGGGGTGGAGTTCGCAAAATTTTCTTTTTGATTTATGAACAAAAATGTCTCAAGTGTGGTGTCCGAAATTTATTAACCATACAGTCTATGGGCCAATTTATAACTTTTGGCTCTACTATCGAAACGGCTGGGCTCTTTCACTCAAATTTGTAATAAGAGATGTTTTGATGATATGCGTCCATGTGACGGATAACCTGTGAAATTTGGATGATGATCAGGCACCCACCTTTAATTTACATGCGCATCATGGTCGATCTTCATGAAAATGTGGTAAAACACCTATGATAGCCATAGTGTGGCTAATTACCAATCAAGCGGGTATAGCCAGCCTGGTGGTTCCGGGGGTCAACGTTCCCGGTAGGTGCAACAATGTCCCAATCAAGGCTCCTGGTCAAAGGGCAAAAGAGTCTGAAAAGGGCCAATGACTGATCCAGAACATCCATCTACTTCCTGATTTCTCCTGATTTTTTTGTTCATGCTTACTATATCCTATAGAATTTGATCATTGATGGCTTCAAGCTACATTGGAATAGTAGTGACCTGTATCCTTATGGGTGGCTCAATGTTGCATTTTGCTGTCTCTGCAATGCCGTATGTGACAATAAATACATAATAGGCTCCTTTAAAAGTTCACCTTGTGCCAATTGGCATGCTGCAGATCTATAGAATGTGTTTTGCCTGGTTATGGAAAGTACTATGTAAAGTATTGAACATATCTTGATCAAAACGCCCTGTCATATTCATGGTATAATACAAGCTAACTACAGTCTACCATTGTTTCTTAATTTTCTCTCTCACCGATGCATTAAGTGTAGCTGTGACAAACAGTCTAGCTATAGAGCTAAATTTAAAAAAAAAACATACTCTATGGTGACACGTACGTAATATGCAATAAAACATCCCTTGGTGTCTTTAAGACTTTATTCATCACCCATGAATAACAATTGTCAAATTCTGCATTCTAGTTGTTATAGGTTTAAAACTACAGCTTTTTATTATACTGCATACAATGCTGCATTTCTAAGCAACAAACCTTGCAAAAGACTCAGTCATATATTTAGCAATCCTCTGTAATCTAGTGAATTCATGATGACAACAACATTCTGTCGATTTTCCCCCATGTAAATATGGTAAATTTTGAAAATGTCCAGCAGGATCCAAACCAACTGTCAAGCATGCAGCCACCAATTTGAACTCAATGTGATCTGAACTGGAGCAAACCTGTTTTGCTTGCTAGGTTCCTGCTAGGTGTATTAGTTTGCTGCTCAGTTTCCTGTTAGTGAAATTGTAGACTAAGTGTGCTTCGCTAGCTTTTTTTGTAGACTACAGTTTGCTGCTATATCTGTTAGGTATAATTTTAAGACAGTTTTCTGCTACGTTCCTGTTAGGATGTATATTGTAAACTAAGTTTGCTGCTACCTTGCCGCTATACTAGCAGAATGTAGCAGCTTAGCTGCTTACCATTCTTGCTATACGAGCAAGAATCTAACAGATAGCTGCTAGTTCCCGTGAGGTCCAAACCCTCCAGCTACCTATCTGCTATATAGCAGATAGGTAGCTGCTACCTTTATTTTTGTCATGGGAATATATCGTGATTGTTGGCTCTGTTTAGAGTTTATATGATTTCTCCGTTTTGTATTTAGTCCGCCGCATCCGAGAAATCACTATCTTAGTTTAGAAGTACTTGCTTTATCTTACTTATAGCGTTATCCAAAGTAAGTGTAGGAAAGCAAGCCAAAGTCCAGTCGCAGCCCTTTCACATGTATAATACATCTAACCAGTGTTCGCGATTAGGTAAAATACGAAGATTTTTAGTCCTGTATGTTTCCTTCTGAGATTGTCAAGAGTGCCATGATTCCCACCACAACTACTGTTTTCTCCCTTTACTCGTGTTCGAGGTACTCGCAGACGAAGGCACGGCTATCGGAGCAGCCCTCATCACCAACCAGCGTCTGATTCGCGCACTTCTATGCAGTCTTCGTCACCGTTATTATTCGGTTCCCCGGACCTCCATTACTGGAAATCAAAAATGGTTCCCGTCTGTCCCATTCCAAAGTACCTTCCACGTATTTGTCGACAGTCCTCCGATCCAGTAATTGGTCGTAAACTGTTCACAGCCACTTCACGAAAGAAGAATGCACGAAGCTGTTTTCTTCTCTGCTGTTTATGCTGACCAGATGAGCGAACTGTCCCGTTGGTGACAGCTTTTACAATCGGCCTCTGCCTCTTGCCATTTACGATTGGACCCTATGAACCGGTAACAGCTTTTATCATACTGTGTTCCAGTTAGGCTGGACAACATGCCTCAGCCCAACCAGCTAGGACAACACACACGATCAAGCGCCACCTTTCATTCTTGGCAGAGTTGCACAATGAATGAGAATGAGGTTAGTGTGGCTGTAATGACATAAAGACGTGCAAATATTCGCTACTTAAGATAAGATTCATTTGGGAAAATACAAGCTGTTACAGGTTCAATGTTATCAATAATAAAACGCTGTTTGTGGTATCCTTAAGATATTTAACCGATAAGTACATGACACCTATTATATGGCGCCATTCGGGCTTGGTTTAATAGGACAAATGTTATAACTTGAGTGTTTTTTAATTTTCATTATTTTTGTTGACGGGATTCACAAAGGGGTAAATATTTAGCATGAAAGTTTGATTTGTGTTGGGTGATACTTATTATAATTAACTTTCGATCTCAACACCAAAATAAAATCGTCACCTGGAAATTTTCAAGTGTGTGTGTACTACAACCTTCATCAGCAGATGATCCGGTTCAGTGATAGTCCCACCCTACATACACCTACATCATACATCATGGAAAGCTTATTATGTCTACTTTTCGGATTAAGGCATGATGTGAAATTGCCAATGTGGGCCGAAGGTGGGTTTTGGGTCATTTTATACCAAAAACATATCATTTTTGGGCAAAAAAGTGATTTTGAGATACTGGTATTTTTGACAGTATATAACATGCCCCATCTATGTAGGAAGGTTTCAGATCTATATTGGTGTCCCAAAAGCGTACAATAAGCTTCTAAAGTCTACAAAATATAGCAGTTAAGTATAGGCGATATTGGATGAAAATATACGGTTTTCTAAATATATTTCCTACCCCTGAAAAATAGTTTCAACTTTTAGCTTAGCATCAAGCGTCTGTGTTTTATGCTCTACTTTTAGCTAAAATACGTGATCTATCATTGGCATTCGATTAGTATGATTGGTACTGGCCAATAATGAGCCAAAGGTGATTTTGGTTCATTTTAGTCCAACCTACATTTTTTGGGTAAAATGATTTTTGAGATATTGATATTTTTGACATTAATAACATGCCCCATATATGTAAGAAGGTTTCAGACCTATATTTGTCCCACAAGCTCACAATAAGCATTCTAAAGTTTCCAAAACATACATAAGTTAGCGATATTTGCGAAAAAAATACACTTTTTCTCAAATTGGATGTTTCTAACACCTGAAAAATAGTTTAACTTTTAGCTTAGCATTCAAAACGTCTGTGTTTATGTTCTACATTGAGCTGAAAATACTTGATCAACCAATGCATTTCAATTAGCATGATGTGGACTGCCATATGGCAAAGGTGATTTGTGTCATTTAGTCCAAAAACTCATTTGGGTAAAACATGATTTGAGATGTTGGTATTTTTGACATATAACATGCCCCATCTATTTAAGTAGTTTCAGAACTATATTGTGCCCCAGAAGCTCACAATAACTTCTATTTAAAAGTTGCCAAATATATAGTAATTATAGGAAAATATTGAAGTTAAATGTGCATTTTCCTCAAATTTAGGATTCCAAAACCTGAATAAGGAGCTAAACTTTTAGCAAGCATTCAAAACATTCATGTTTTATGTCTAAATTTAGCTATAAATAACTTGCAAAACCATTCAGTTTAGTATCGATTTACACATGTCAAGTTGGGACCGAAGGTTATTTTGGGCCAATTTTAGTCAAAACATCAATTTTGGTGATAATATGAAAAAGTATTTTTTGCGATAAGGCGACGAAAAATAAAACCCGTTTTTTACGGTGCCCGACCGACCCTGATTTTCAGTTTTGCATAATTTTTTTTTTTTTTTTAGTTTTTTCCAAAATCATGTAAAATCAGCCTTTTTTATCACAAATTTTACAATTTTGGCAAAAAAAATTTAGAAAATTTGTTTTAAAAAAATTTTAAGCCATTTAACCAATTTTGAGGCCTCCAGAACAGAAAAAAATTAAAAAAAGAAAAAATTCGGCCGACCGACCGACCCTACTCGAAACAGTGGGTTTCCTTTTTCGTCGCCTAATGGTGTTTTGACATCTTGTAACATGCCTTATCTATGTTTAGCAATTTAAAACTATATCCTGCCTTAGACTCAATACGCTTTTTTTAAGAGTACAAAATCAAAGTATAAAATTCCACCCTACAAGATTTGGCAAATATTTGCAAATGCATAAATATGGTTCTTGGTACCTTGCTTTCTATGAAAAAAAATTTG
>JAMKCH010043504.1:0-11644 GCA_023653785.1 Ophioderma brevispina
GAAACTATACCATATGAGCAGTTGATCTGACAT
Organism: Ophioderma brevispina; assembly: GCA_023653785.1. Lineage (NCBI taxonomy): Eukaryota > Metazoa > Echinodermata > Ophiuroidea > Amphilepidida > Ophiodermatidae > Ophioderma > Ophioderma brevispina. The sequence goes on from JAMKCH010043504.1 coordinate 34, forward strand.
GGTTGCCAGCTTGTAACAAAAAATGCCCACATAATTTTTTTCTGAACACATTTATGATACTTGGCTGGCTGTCTGATCATGATTACCGTGATTTGAGCCATGTGATTATATAACATTGGATGGCTGAGGTTGATAACATAAAATATCGCCCGAGCCTAGATCAAATATCGGGCGAGTCGAACACGAGCCTGATATATCACGCGAGGGCGATATTTTCTGTTATCAGCCGAAAAAAGGCCATCCAATATTATTATTATTATGCAGGAAGAAGATGACTTGACAAAAATATTTTTAAAATGGCTTCAAAACTAATAAAAACAGAGTATTTGCTTGATGAGTTGCATGACCAAATGCCCAATATTTTTTGCGTATTGTGCAGTGTTGGGCGGTACGCGCTAATCGCACTGTGGTATTGTACCACAGATGCATAATAATAGTTTTTACTATCACATGGCTTGGAAAGAAACCAGTTGATATCATGATATAAAACAAATATTGACTGCTTACATTCGTGTAATAGTAAAATATATCATTCGGTCAAATTTTGACTGTTCCATTTCACTCGGCTATGCCTCGTGAAATAGAAAGGTCAAAATTTGACCTCATGATATATATTTTACTATCACACTCTTAGGCATTCAATATTGATGTTTATTTGCATATACAGAGAACGGCCACCATATGGTACTAGCAATCACAAAATCTGTGATTTTCAGAAAGACATTGACAATATTCTGGAAGAAATATGTGTTAAACCAAATAAACTGATATTATTAGATGACTTTAACATACACATGAATAAGCCATACATAGTGAATAAAAAAAATGTGCATGAAAAAACACAAAATTTGACCCTGACCTGCTTACTCAACTGTAGCGCAGTTGATGATTTCATGATCTGCATATTTTTGAGTTTCTATGCTGAAAAAAAATGAAGGAGTTTGGTGAAGAAATGAGGTAGATAGGAAAGAATTTCGCGGCTTATCAATTCTTGCCCCATTCCAATGGGATTTACACAGTTAAGCTATATGTTCAGTTTCATTACAAATCTTTCTGGATCGCCGTGAAAATCTTGCATATCTACCTCATTTCTTCACCAAATTACGTCATATTTTCAGCACAGAAAGTCGAAAATATGCAGATCATGAAAACATCAACTGCGTCACAGTTGAGTAAACAGGTTAGGGTCAAAATTTGTGTTGTTTTTTTTTTTCATGCACAATTTTATTTTTGATTCACTCTATAATCATCTGTATGTATCAAAGTTTACTAACTTGCTGTCATCAAACGGATTTGTACAATACATAACTAAACACACACGTCTTGGTAATACACTGGATCTTGTGATAACAAAAAAACTGATAATGATGTTGTTCTTGACTGGACTGTCAAACCAGAAATAGTTTCAGATCATTTTCAAGTGTATTGTACCATAAATCGTCTTAAACCACATCTTCCAAAAATCAAACGCTCCTTGGGTAATTTTCGTAATTTTGATCAGCCTTCTTTAATGCTGAACTTGATGATAAACTCTCTTGTGTTAAATGTGAAGATGTAAATGATATGGTGTTGTGTTTTACTGATATATGTACTGACTTGCTTGTATGCACCCCTTACCACCGAGAGTGTGTCAAATCGCTGCCGTCTACCTTGGTATCTTGCACAAGTCATGGAAGCTCGCAGATTGCGCAGGAAACTCGAGCGAAAATGGCGTAAATCTCGCCTTGATCACGATCGTTCTTGTTATCGGGAAAAGGTTAATCTTGTCAATGACATGATTATCAGAGCTAAAACCGACTTCTTCAGAGCCAAGATATCGGAAGCGAGTAGTAAAGATTTGTTAAACAACCTTTTCAACAGATCAGTGAAGTCCTTGCCATTTCACGATTCTGCAAGAGAACTTAGTAACAAATTTGCTAGTTTTTTTTCATTGTTACTGTAAAGCGCTGTGTTCTTTGTAGAGCGCTATATTAAATGCTTAATATTATTATTATTATTTTCAAAACCAAGATTGACAAGATCAGTGAAGAACTTAGTAACAATAGTGATGCCGATATTAATACCTTTGGTAGCGATGATGAAAGGACGCATATGTCAAATTGCTTCTCTCCATTTACAGTTGAGGAGGTTGAACAGGTCATGCGTAAATTTCCCAACAAGACGCGTGTTTGCTTGATCCCCTCCCAACATGGATCCTGAAGCAAAACATATCCACCGTTTCACCTCTTGTTACTCGAATTGTTAATGTTTCTTTGCAGCTCTTTGCATGAAGGCATCTTTCCTGATGCTTTTAAAAAGGAAATCATCTGACCAGTGTTGAAAAAAAACCTACTCTGGATGTCAATATTTTGAAAAACTATAGACCAATTTCAAACATTCAGTTTCTTGCCAAGGTTATTGAAGCCATCGTCGCTTCCAAATTTAAGGATTATTTACTTGATCATAGTCTATCTGAGAGTTTTCAATGTGCCTATCGAAAAGGTCATAGCACCAAAACAGCATTGCTAAAAGTCAAAGGTGATAACTTGAGGGAACTTGATCAAAACAGAGTTGTTTTAATGGCTATGCTTTATTTAACAGCTGCCTTTGATGCAATGCGTGCAACTCTCTGCCATCACATCAGTAAAACCTTTGGTGTGTCTGGTGCTCCACTTGCTGTTTCATATCCTACATGCAACATCGTAGCAATCAAGTCAGCATTGACGGAATTTTATCCGATGAAATTTAACTCGATTGTGGGACACCTCTAGACTCCATCATGGGACTCCTTCAGTTTACCACTTATGTTAAACCAATTGGAAATATTATTCGCAAGCACAGTTTGTGAATTGAAAATATGTGCAAGAATGCAAACAAGCTTCTTTTCATGCTTCGTACTCTCAAACATTTTGGTTTCAATACATCTGAGTTACTTATTGTGTACTGTGGTTATGTTAGACCACTACTGGAATATGCCGATGTCATCTGGCATTCCTCACTTACTGTCAAACAATCTCATACATTGGAGAATGTTCAGAAAAGGCATGTAAGATTATTCTTGGTCGTCAATATGTCTCATATGAATGTGCACTTGATATTTGTAACCTGAATCTTTTGTCTACTCGGAGGGAAGCATGTCAAGACTGTATTCATGACATAAGCAACTGGGATGAAATTAAGCTTTAAACTCAACATGAACAAAACTGAATTCCTTTTTGTTTGATTCGGCACATAATATCAAATGTTTCTTTGCATGAAGGCATCTTTCCTTTGGAAATCATCAGGAAAAATGCATTCAGTAAAGAAACATTCAACGATAATTGTATACCTAAAGAATGGCATGAGGGGATGATAATACCAATCCCTAAAAAGGGGTAACAAGCAGGAATTTCTCGTGTTGAAAAAGTTTTATCGTATAATTGCAGCTCAATTACCACATTCTTATAGTGCTGCAGAATGAGGTGAAAAAGGGCCTTATATTTCTACACAGGGCCGGAATAATAACTTTGCAATCATAGCTAAATCGTCATTGGGGTGGTTAGTATCACGAAAACACGTGATGACAAAAGTAAAAGTGATGGCAATCGCATAAACAACATTTTTCCAAAATGGTCCCGCCATTTGAAGTAACAGCGCTACTAGCGATTAGTGTCAAACTGTATGTTGGTGCTGAGTCAGACGGTTCAATATCATTGCCAGAGAGTGTCTGAGGCTACAATTTATCCAAGGCTATTTTTCAAGATGGCTGGCATCTCATCTAAGAAAACCGTATGTTTCTTATTATAGAACCTATGAGATATTTTGGTTCAACAAGTGTTTCGGGGGTCAAGGAGTTTGATAAAACTATTTTCAAAACGGGTAAGAAGATATAAAAGTGTGTTTATTTCCATCTGTCACTGTTTTCCAATAGATTGAACAATATTTCGAATACACAGTACCCAAAGGGTTAAGACTAGTAATGTCAGGCTGACTTTCTAAATTGATACAATATATTAACCAGAATGCTTGGTAATTAATACCAACTTCAATCCTCAGTACGCCTCCTTTTGACTCCTAACTGCGGCTTTAAGGGTCCTATGAACGAAAACCCAAAACATTGAATACCACAGGTGTACACGTGACCAAGATCATTTAAGTGTGTGAAATCCGCGGCCATTTTACTCTTGACATAATACAAACACATCATGGTTTTTATATAAAGTAGTACTGCAATAAACATCAAAATTACCATCATGCCAGATATATGTTTTGGGATCAATACATATAGAGTGGTCAAGGTGTCACTTGTGGGTGTCACATTGGGAGTCCATGAATAATTACTCACGCTCACCTGACAGTTTTGAGAATATTTGCTGTTGGAATTCCTGGACTAAAAACCTGCCTTTGTCACAAACTTGTCATCCCTAACGTTGCTGTAATCGTATGGAGGTATAACGGATTTTTGCCTTTTAATGTGCGACCAGCTTAGAAATATTGGCGTATGAAACGCCATTAATTTTATTTGCATCTGACGTTTGAAAATGGTTTAATTGAACTCCTTGACCCTGAAAATCTTTTAATTTGACACCACATCATCTTCCTTGGCTGATATTATAAACGATTCAGGTTGGTGTCAATAATATGTCAGCCATCTTGGAAAATATCGGCACATTCAATAGTTAATAGTTTTGGGAATAGTTTTTACTGAACTGAACTCCTTTACCAGAAAAAACATATTTACGACCAAAACTGTTTTTCGTAGGCGCTTTTGCCTTTTAAAATTGCTTCCACTTTGGAAAATGGCGTCCGTAATGCAAATTGCCACCACTTTAATTTCGTCATCACCGGTTTTCATGACGTCCACATCCCTACGATCAATTTTACTATGATGAACAATGTTATTATTCCAACCCCGGTACCCCTCTCCATAACTGATTGGTGCTGCAGCACTATTATAAGCAAATTGTTTTTCTTCACGGAGGTCCAGAAAGGATTTCGCAAAGATCATCGGTGTGAAGATAACATTTTTATATTTTAAAAAATATTCCTTATAGAGAAGCTCATGGTCTGAACACTATTTTGGCATTCTCAGGAAACCTTCCCTTAAAGCATTCGATTCTGTTTTGTTATATTCTAATTGTAACGTTTGGAATTCAAGGGAACATTTTGAGTGGCAGTGTTCCCGCTTAGTAAGGATTTTGGCATCAAATGAACAGACAAAAATTTCACTGGACTTATAAATTCCAGATGAGTAACAAAATTAGTCCACTTGGACACCAAAATTCCAAGCCTCTAAAAGGCAAAAAATATATATGTTTTTCAAATCTCAACGCATAATTTATAGAAATAATAATTCTGCCGAAATGCAGCATTCAAATAGTGCTTATTGTGGGAAAAACCAAATTCACAATATTGCGCAATGGCTACTGCTATTAGTATTGTCTGACAAAAACCAACTTGTTAACACTAGACAACCCTCCAGAGACTAGCCCGTTAACGTATTATGATGTCATATTGACCTTTGACCCTTAACGAAGGCTCTTAGCGGGGTTACTGTGGACCCTTTTTTTCACTTTTCATTTCATTATGCCTACAAGATGGCATAGCATTAGGTCAATTAAGCTTCTTATATTTGACCCCTAGATGACCCCATTTTGACCTTTGACCCCAATATTGTGCACATACGAAATAGAGCTTTTCCCAATGAATCTTGTGAACACATTTGACAAAATCTCTACTTTGTTGATGAGTTTTATAGCGTTTTTTGCTATTTTAGCTCACTTTGCATATCTTACACGTGCCCCCCCTGGGGCCAATATTCCGTCACATGATTCGTCTCGACATATCCGCAACTTTTTGCACAGACAATACTCACCCCCTATCCAAGTGTTATCGATTTTGATATATACATTTTTGCATATTAATTAGATAATTCCGCCATTTTGAAATGTTTGACTTCCGAATTAATTCTGTGTACACGCTGTATACACTGACCAATGACGATGCTCATGCAGAATGTTCAGCAGTAGCGCACCTTATCTATAGAAGAAGTAGGCTTCCCAAGATTTTTAGTTTTTGACCTCTATGACCCCTACGATAGGTCAAAGCAAACTATGACAACCGCCTGATGGTGCTTGGGTCAGTGGTTCTTCTTACCGATTTTGGTCAATATCGGCCCAGCCCGTTTGGCAAAGAAGGCAAATTAAGGCTAAAAACGCGATGTCGGAAGAAGGAGAAGCCTAGACAACCCTCCAGGAGACTATGCCCGTTACGTATGGTGAAGTCATAGTGCACATTTCGAGTTGTTGTTGTTGACTTTGAACTTTCATTTGACTCGAGGCCTACCACACGAATGGCATACATAATCGTTTGATCCATTTCATGTTGACCTTTGACCCTAACGATGGCTCTTAGAGCTGGGGTTACGTGGACCACTTGTTTCCTCCCTTTCAATTTGATGCCTACAAGATGGCATAAGCTATGCACTTGTCAATTAAGCGTCTTTTATATTTGACCCCTAATGCCCCATTTTGACTCTTTTGACCCCATATTATTGTGCACATCGAATAGAGCTTTTTCCCCCGTGGTTCCTTGTGACACATTTTGAACAAAATATCTAATTTGGTTGATGAGTTATAGCGTTTTTGCATATTAAATAGGCTCTTTTGCATATCTTACACGGACCCCTGGGGCCAATATCTTCTGTCACATGATTCGTCTCGAAACATTAGCCGCAACTTTTGCCAGACATCACCTATCCAAGTGTTTTCGCTTTTGAGATATGCATTTTTGCATATTAATAGATAATGCCGGCCATTTTGAATGTTAATGAGTTTCGATATTAATTCTGTGTTACAAGCTGTATACACGAATCCAAAACGATGCTCGATGCAGAATTTTCAGACCGTCCTTCACCTTATCTGTAAAGAAGTAGGCTTCCAAAGATTTTTTAGTTTTTGACCTCTATTGACCCCTACGAGAGGGCAAATATCAAACTATGACATGCCCATGTAGAGAGTATCCTGTTATATGGTCTGAGACCTGGACCATGAGAAATCTACAGTATATACTGGATGGCACCTACACCAAGCTTCTTACTGCGAGTACAAAACATATCCTGGCGTGAGCACAAGACCAAAACACAGATATAAGGAGATGCCTCCAATTTCATCTCTGTTGCCCAACGCCTGTGCACGATTGCCGGTCACTGTCATCGGCATTGACCACGTAGTCCTCAGACGTCACATGTTGGAAGTTACCAATGGCCAAAACAGGGGTCGTCGCCCCTTTAGAACTACATTGATGTGATTGCTCGAGACATCTTACAGATCCTCTGCAACATCCCCAACCTATGACAAACAGGACATTTGGCGCTACATGTTGAACAGCATCTCGCTGCGGCCGTTAGATAGATAGATAGATGACATCACTTAATGTAGCTTGGGTCAGTGGTTCTTCCGACCGATTTTGATAATAATCGGCCCAGCCGTTGGCAGATACAGGCGAGAAAGCGATGGTCGGAAGAAAGGAGGAAGGAGAAGACTAACAGCATAAAGCAGAATACTAGCCCCGTTTCAACGGGCATAGTAATTAAAATAAGGAAATTGATCCTCAAAAGTTTTCAACCAAAGGCCACAGTAGACACAGGAAATATTACGCCCATGTATTTGAAAAGTGATGAAGCTCTCCTGATACTACAAAAAATTTGGTAGGCTAGTCTCGGGACCACACAATATTCCACTGGACCAGATATTCTGAACATTTTGAAATTAAAGGGACCAGTGGACTTCAAGTTAAAAACCTAAGTCGGAACCCTGGATTTAGATAGCTTTTAAAAAAACATGATTTTGATTCAAATTTGATGAATTTTTTTTTTGACCACATTTGGAGTAAACAGGGTTGTGTATTATTAACCTATGTATTTTCCATTTTATTCATGAGTTAAGTAAGATGCTGCATAAACTATATCTATATTAATGTATCTAATATCAAGATAATTGTTGTTTAATGTGGGCTGATGATAGTATTTAATAAGCAGATAATGCCAAGCATCACCAACAATACGTGTCAATGATTTTGCCTCAAAGTGGAGGTTGTGAGTTTTAATAAATCGTGAAAAATGTGGAGTTCTTATAACTGGTAAACGTGTCCATAGTTCACCTAAATGAACTATAGGTAATGATGTAATAAAAGAGTAATGAATATAAATATGTTGGGTCATATAAGTAGCACCTTAACAGACGCATAAGCAATATGAAAGATGTTCTACAAAGATGTAAATAGGCTATTTCCTATGTGATTCTATCCTCGAAATCAATATGAATATGATCGAGTCTATTATGGCGATCTTTTATGGAAAGTATGGTGTACGCCCCCGAAATTATGCATGTTCTGTTTGGTTTGCATCTAGTATTTCTGATATTGATAACTATATAATTCAAATTTTGATGGGTCGTTGTATGTCTAACGGCGACCAGTGTAATACGGCATGAAGCAATATTAGGGGACCTTGGCTGGTATACTATCAAATCTAATTCAGGATACACAAGATGTCTTAATGTTCAACAATTATGTTCACGCTACAGAATTACGCTTTACTCTCTTCTCACTGGCAAATCCACTCGGCCCATGATAAACAAAATGCTACTAAAACGACTTTAAATGTGCAATGTACTGCTGTGCATCTGATATTATAACCAGGAAAAGAAAGTTTGACTCTATGACCAATGACCTTGTTCAGCTGCACTGGCTTCCGGTTAATGAAACATTTTTATGATCTTATTCCTAAGAGGCCCCATGTCACTGGGGAAAAAGCGGAAAGTAAAGCAAACTCTTCGAAAATCCTTCAAAACTGCCCAAAATTGCACAACACATATCTCGCAATTTTGTGAAATCTTGAGCAATTTACAGTAATTTTCGCGGATTCGCAAAAAAAAAAAAAAAAAAAACGCTATCTTCTGCATTTTCCCCAGTGACATGGGGCTTGATGAGCAAATTTTGACCATGTGTCCATTTATCTGCATTGCTATGCTAAATTAAAACAAACATTTTTTGACACGTATGTGTTCACCAAGGGCCCCTAAGGAGCATAAAACACCCGTGAATTTTTTTTAAAGTCAAAATCGCAATACATTTTCATATCGTTCTCCATCACATATATCAATTACATATCGATAGCCGTTTAGGTTTCGGTAAGGAGTTAGCTTGAACTTGTTTTCTTATAAGGAAAACAATAGCATTCTGGAGGATAAAAGCGCCCGTATTAGGCCCGTAGAGCGATTTCTTCAAAAGTGCGTAAACACAATCTTAAAATCACTTTCAGATGATTTGCAACCAAAAATATGACCTAGTTCCGACTTGTTAAAATAAAAAATTAACATTTGACTTTTCAGAAGAAAAAGGGCGTGGCACCTGTACTTAAAAAAAAAAGCGGAATAAATAATGTATTTACATCAACAGTACCCCACACACCCACCCAAGCACACACCCCCACACACACCCCACACATACACAAAAAAATCAAATCAAACCGATTGTTCCCTGGAGATTTACACAATATTCGAAGAAATCACTAATTTAACATCCTTGAGAAATCGAAGTATTCCCATTTATTATGTACATTACTACCCATCGCCTAATACCCCGCCTATGTTCTTTATTTCTGCCCCAACGCCCTACCCCCCACCCCTAATATCGCACACATCGTCGTTATAAGCATATCAATCAAAACGGCGGGAAAAGAGAGGCTTGTAGGCCCCTAATATCACTTAATTGCGGTCCCAGATGTTTGTGGACGTGTTTAAACAACCTTTCATTGCATCACTTCGACTTAATACCTGATTTTTGTACCCAAAAGGCCCCAATGTCCCTGGGAAAAGCGAAAGTAAGGCAAACTCTTCCGAAAATCCTTCAAACTGCCCAAAATTGCAGAACACTACCTCGCAATTTTGTGAGACTCTTGAGCAATTTACAGTAATTTCGCGGATTCGCAATTTTTTCGCTATCCTTCTGCATTTTCACATTGACATGGGGCCTGATAGCAAATTTTTGACATGTGTCCAGTTAATCTGGCGCCTTGCTTGTAAATGACAACAACATTTTTGACACGTACTGTGTTCACCAAGGGCCCCTATACATAAAACACCCCGTAAAGTTTTTGTTAAAATCAAAATCGCAATACATTTTCATATCGTTCTCCATCACATATATCAATCAAATCCATACCGTTTAGGTTTCGGTAAGGAGTTAGCTTGAACTTGTTTTTTTTAATGAAAACAGAGGCTTCTGGGATAAAGCGACCGTATTAGGCCCGTAAGAGCGATTTCTTCAAAAGTGCGTTTAACACAATCTCCCAAAATCACTTTCAGATGATTGCAACCAAAAATATGACCTAGATCCGACTTTTTAAATAAAAAATTAAAAACATTTGACTTTTCAGATCAAAAAAGGGCGTGCAACCTGTACTTAAAAAACCAAAGCGGAATAAATATGTATTTACATCACAGTACCCTAACCACACACGGCCCCCCAACACACCCCCACAACCACCCCCACATACACAAAAAATCAAATCAAACCGATTGTTCCCTGGAGAGTTACCCATATTCGAAGAAATCACTAATTAACATTCACTTGAGACATCGAAGTATTTCCCCTTTAATATGTACATTACTACGCCATCGCCTAATACCCAGCCTATGTGCTAAACTGTCCCAACTACCACCCCCCACCCCTAATATCGCAACACGGCGTCGTTATAAGCATTTAAATCAAAACGGCGGGAAAAGAGAGGCTTTTAGGCCCGAAAATCACTTAATTGCGGTCCCAAGGATTTTTGTGAGACGTGTTAAACGAACCCTGTCAATTGCATCACTCATCCTATAACCTCTGATTTTTTGTCAAAGGCTCCATGTCACTGTGGAAAAAGCGGAAATAAGGCAAACTCTAACTCTTCGAAAATCCTTCCAAACTGCCTTCCTCCGAAAAATTGCAACACACAGATCTCGCATTTTGTGATATCTGAGCACTTTACAGTATTTTTTGCGGAGTTCGCAAATTTTTTCCGCTATCTTCTGTCTGCATTTCCCAGTGACATGGGGCCTCCTACGCACAATGTCTCACCATCAAGCTCCGGACTATCATGCCAACTTACTCTTCTACAGGCTGGTTTTCGGAGCTTGAACTGCATTTCCTCTGCTCTGCTGTTGATCCAGAACGCATCGGCATTACCTTTGCTGATGGTGCCTTTCTGTGTTATGCACTGCGTAATTGGAATCGGTTACCAGAACACATCAGAAATGCAGAAAGCATCACAATCATTAAAGACTGTTAAATCCATCTTTATATTTTTGTGTCAGCACTTAGTATAAGGGTTTGGTTATAGCCCTATACTGTTATACAACCTCCATTTTTGTGATAAAAATATAATTTGATTTTCAATTTTAATTTGAGAACAGATTTCTCACGGGAAAAGTTAATTTGTTTAGATAAAAAAAAAATAGATCAGGGGGTTCTCAATAGCTATATTGAGCCACACCTGTGTATTTACAACTAGCCAGATTGCCCCAATAGGGCAATAGAATTCCCCAAAGATTGTAACCTTAGAAACTGAGGTCAACTTGTTTATGCTTTAAGATCAAAACATATTACATGA
>JAMKCH010043505.1:0-13052 GCA_023653785.1 Ophioderma brevispina
CACTTCCTGGTACCGATCTGTCAAGCAGTCGAACTTACGTCCAAAGATTCAACACAGTCCCAATTCAAATCTACTCATAACTAGTGCTACCACCCCATATTCTTGCTCATCACGTGCGACGTTGAAGCCCTGTTCACAACACGCCCATCAATGAATCGATTGACGCCGTATGCCCTCGCTTACGACAATTCAAATCAACCGCTAACCACATCAAGAACCGGATACCCAGTACTACAAAGATCGTAGAGCTAATATCGAATGAGAATTTGCTTTTAATTTCGCGGAGAGTTACTCCTTACAGGTCGTCGGTGGTACTCCATGGTGGCTCTCGAGCGTTGGTGAAATCTGTGACATCTGGCTACACGCAGTAGAACAAGAATTCATAACAATCCAAACCATTTTTGACATCTCAGATACAGATAACGAATCTTTTCAGTGCGTACAAGAACGACGAGGCGGCATTCCAAGCGCTATTTGAGCGCATGAACAGCGCCCACCCGAATCTAAAATTCACGCACAATCTTTCTCACAACCAAGTCACACTTCCCCCCCCCCCCCCCTGACATTTTCCACCAAGGGTCCGCGAGTCGCGTCAAGCCAACGCTTTGGACCGAAGAGTTCACACCAAGCAGTTGATCTCAACAATACTTGAGCCAAACTCAAGTCACGCATCCAGTGTGTTTAGCAGTTTCTTAAAAGGCGAATGCCATCCGATATGCCCGACTCAGTACCTCCGAAACAGACTTCATTCATCGCGAGAGAAATTTCTTTTGCGAAAAACTGAAATATAGAGGTACAGCGCCGATAAGGTATCCAAAGTCACAAGCGATATTAAACATTCCCGAAAATAATGACTATGTGTTATAACAATACTGTCAAGACAAGAAATGATCCCAACGAAAATCCAATCACTCTAGTTACAAACTACTCCCATACTACAGACAGCCGACCTCAAACGTTCCCTAACTAAGGCATTGGGAACGCAATCAGAGGCAATCCAACTTCAAAATATTTCCCCAATAACAATCATAGCTTCAGTGAGAGAAGAAATATCAGAGACTTCCAATAGTCAGAAACTTCGCCCACAATCCCCGAACGTCCGACGCACGCGCACACCTCTGCGCGCATGACATCGGGGAAACCACTGGTCGATATCACCCGGACAAGCAACGCTGGGCATTTTACTGGAGTTACAGCACGCATAGGCTAAAGGGTTCATATCTAATCCGGAAAGTTTTTTTTCAAGGGGTAAAAAACATAGTACGTTTTCCTCTGTTTTTAACTGCTAATAGTGACTGATTAGTCCCGCAAAAATGGGGACGAAACGGCTCCCTCACGGTTTGAAGCCAATCTTCAGTAAAACAACACTAAATCTATCGCTATTTTTGACACAAGACCATTACGCCTATAAATATAAACCACGTAGCCTATGGCGGCCTCTACTTTTCGTTTCAATCTAACGGGCTAATGTAATGTGTAATGTCCTCATGGTTATACAACCCACCCTCTGTTCATAGAACCCGCCAGCTTTTAACAAGCAATAATCCAGTAATGCAAGGTCTAATACAACAAGTTTAATCTTTACTACAGCTCACTCCCCCACAAATAAAATCAACAAGTTTTATACCCTTTGCGGAGCTCACGACTCAGCGTCACACAAAAATATACTGAGACGCAGGTATTTCTATACGAAACAGCATCTAAAATTCCTACCTACTATAATGTCCTCTCATGCTCCTCTCTAGGTGGTATCCTCCCCTCCCCCCTAATCAAAACATCCCACCCCACAAATACTGTTTGTGAGATACATCTTGCAGGTAAGTTTCAGAACGTTCCTTCGTGGATTTCCTTTTCTTTCTTCCTGAGCATCGTAGCGCCGCTAAAAAAGCCATTATGTTTCAATGATACTGGCGCTCTCATATTGGTAATGCGATAAGCGGGTGATATTTCTACTATATGTCTTTGATAAGGGTCAACTCTTTTTACCAGACGTCCTGACCCTGGTATTAGAATCGACATGCTTTGGATCAAAATGTAGGTTTGTAATGTATCGCAAACTCTACTTTTCGACCAAGCTCTCATTTGTTGTTTCATGTATTTTAAATATTGAATTGACATGGGATATTGTTGAAATATCCGGAAGAGTCAGCCACCAAGTTGTGCAAAATATATAAATCTCGAGAGCGACTTTTTGGGAAATCGTAGAGCCGGACTTTTTCCGACACATATACCACCATACCACTAGAAAAATTGGAGTTTTAATTCTACCTTAAATAATGATGATATGGCCTCGGGGAACATTTTAGAATATTATTTTCTTCCAAAATAATGACATAATGCCGTTATTAGTAAAATACTTATACCACCCGAACCGATTTTTTCTAAAGATTTTTAACAACGTAATTATATTGTTACCCACCCCTCCACTGTAACAAAACTAGGCAGTTTGGTACTTCTCTCTGCCGACAAGGGGGGGGGGAGCCGGGGAAAAAACCTGAATAACCACCCCCCCCCTTCGGTAGACGAGGGTTGGAAAGAGAAAATATAGAGAACTGCAATATAGTAGGGGATGGGACCAAATTCTATGACCATTCTGTCACAATTAATTTAGTAAAATTACAAATGCTAGTAAAAAATGTTAAGCGCTGGATACTTGGGTTAAAATCCTTGTAAGAGCGCTATAAAATTCCTGCTAGTAATTATTTATTATTATTATGATAATCCTATTTCCACTACTGCACTACTTTTGTTGTCTTTTATTGAGTCAAAATCTCAAACTAGACATTCCTGTGAAAGAAGTCTACCAGAAGAACTTTATTTCGCTCACAATTCTCCCGCGAAAATGAAAACCACCTTTTTTTCCTCTTAAGTTGGCTCATAATAGGAACATAAATGCATTGACATTACTGATATTATCTTTTTTAAAAAAATACGCCAGTACGATTTAAGGGGCTAAGCTTGAAGATGATATCAACATGTGTTAAGAGGTTTTTTAAAGGTAAATTTGTTTATCCGGCCCGTTTCCGAGCAAAGTTTCTTTTGTTTGTATATGTTTTTTTTTTTTTTGTGAACTAAAACATACATCTCAAAATGAATGAACAAATGTCAGTTAGAACCCCGTAATTCTCAGCTGCACGATTTGTTTGATCTTGGTCCTGACTACATGCTTTACAAAGAGTGGCTGACATGAATTGTTTGCTTGATTTCTTTTGTTGGAAATTAGTTTTTGTTTCATGATTCGTTAACGAGTAAGTTGGTTTTTTGAGTTATGGGGTAAATACCAACAATGCTCTGGTGAGAGGCTTCTTTAAGAGATGTGAAAGTCTCGTATACCATCATAGTGCTGCTGACATTTCAGTTGTAACAGACGTAGACGTTTTGCATTTACTAAAGAAAGGTGACGCACGTTTGGCAAATGGTACGCCGCACTTGCGTAGTCTCGGTGCTCAGTGTATTTTAACAATAAAGCAGGATCAGGAGATCTTGCTACAGCATTTTTGTGTAGTGTTTTTGTTCTTTCTGGGTCTTAGTCAACCATTGTTGAAGCAAATTGAGAATTTTATATTGTGATAGAAATGATCGGCCTGTGGTCTCATTTGGCCTCATATTTTAATTTGTTATGGCTTCTGTCATCATTATATAAATATAAATTTCCCCAAAAAAAAAAAGGGGGACACCTGCAGGCCGTCCTCTAGCGATAAGCATTAAAGCAATATTAGCACAATTTTGTTGAAGAGCGCCCCCAATGTTTCAAAAAAATTTAGGTTTTTACACGGTTGCATTGGTAACTAACTGGGTTAGTAAACTATACTGTAATGCAATGGTTAAGCTCTACAATGTCTATTGTCGCAAACGATGACTTTTTGTAACTATAATAATTAATACTCGGGATCCCCGATAATATTCCACGGCTGCTGGGAAATAACGGCCTTTCCAATATTAAATCGCCCGGCAATATTTCCTTGTCCTAGTTGATCTACTGCTCATCTCGTTAGTTGTTTATTGGTTCGGGCAAGTCCGTTATAGGTCATTTTCTTGAGGTCGTACTCTTTCATCATGGACGTACATAAAATTTACATTTCCAGCTCTGCCGTTAAGTACAATTCTAGGATCCAATTCTAATTACAAAAATCGCTCATTTTGTGATATACGAGTTGTGAGCATTCTCGTCGCAGGTGTAGTTTTGTAGACCATAACTAACATAGCTTTCCTTCTCCTATGCAAAAAATATCAAATTTTGAAAATTGAGGGCGCTCTCAAAAAAATGTGCTAATATTGCTTTAAAGCAGAAGCATGTTATTAGGTTTGCGAATTCCGGAAAGAATTGGATAACATATACATTTGTTCGTATACAAGAGAAGGTATAATGTTCTTCCACAATTCATTTCATTCCAAAACAATTGGCCCAGGTTGTCACATGAATTTTAGATGGACAAAAAGTACTTAAATTGCAAATTGGGGAACGGGGGGGGGGGGGGGGGCTTTTTTTTTTAGGAGGATTGGGCGTATCGTTCTCCTTTAGTTTTCGGTTCATTTAGGTACTTTTGTAACTATTAAAGTCGGAGTGACAACAAAAATGATAAGTGTCAGTGCATCATCTCGCTTCAGTAAGAGGGGGATTCTTTAATGCGGGGAAGTTCCAATACCAAGGTTAGCTTGAATCGACCGTTTATGAGGTAGTGTTTCACCCGTCTATTCTACGGTGAATAAGCAGTCATGTATGGTTTATAAGACAAGGGTTGCCGGGTGAGACCTTCTCAAGGCTAAGCAGTCAAACGTAAATCAATTGGCGGGAAAATTTGAAAAAAGGATCTCATAAAAGAGATGTCGGGTCATCGAATCAGTGGGTTTCAGGCAATAAGATTTTTTCCAAACTGTTAATAATGCTATTGGAAATTTGATTATCAATAGGTTTTAATGCACAGGAATACATTTCGACGGACAACCAAAATGAATTTAGTTTTGCGAAGGTTTGTTTTTGCAAAAAAAAACCTCGGGGTGGGTGGGTGCATGGGGGTGCGAAGCGTTAACGTGACCTGAGTATGTCATTACCTTCCAGGAATAGTAACAACTACCCTCCCTCCCTAGTTTGTTGACCCGAGTAGGTTTTTTTCAACCTATTCATATCACACTGCTTTTTATTTTGTTCCTATAAAAATTGCCCTATTTTTAGTCGATTGTCTCAAATCGACATTAATACTTAGCAAAATGGACAAACTATAACAAAGTTCACATAGGACAATCTATACATATCTTTCATCTGCCCAAAATAAATTCCAACCCGCTTCAAATATAGTATTCAATATTTTAACTTTAAAATATAATTGAAAACCTTGGGAACAATATTAGTTAACAAGAGAATGGTTAACTTTGTCTAGATACTTAATTACTATATTGAAATGGAAGTCCAGTGTACAAGGAGTATTTTTTTTCTAAATATCTGGGGGTATCTGAAGGCGATAAATAAGTAGAATCATTTGTATTTAGAGAATAGAAGAATAGGCCCTTCGTCTATCATGTCGAGTTTGTAGACAAAATGGATTTTTTTTCAATGAACTATCATAGTATTTTCAAGTTATTTAATTCTTTTGATAGGCTATGAAAACACAAATACTTTCATCTAATATATTCTCTGGTTATTCACATTCAAATCGACGTTTATAGTCGATCCAACCCCTCATATGTCCCCCCATACCATTGGCGTGGAGGTATAAGCTCTGATGTATGAGGCCGGCAATAAATCAGATTTTGAAAATAACGTTTTATGAAGATTTATTCGGGGGAAACAACGGATTTGCCACCGCAGAGACTGGGTGTATGGGCCCATTGGTCTGGTCATTGTTTTGTGACTGTACTTAAAGCCCAGCATCGTCCAATCACATCCCGTTGGCGTGCGGCTCCGTTTGACCAATGGGCGTCGACTTTCCTCCCGGGCTTTGGCCTTTTCGCCAACCGTCATCACATAGGCATCAGATCTGCGTAGGAGTTAGGTCATGGCTTTGGCTGACTTGACAATAAATTGTTTTGCTAACGGAAATTGTCCGTGGCTGAATGATTGTGTCTTTATGGATAATTGATCTGAAAGAATATTGGCAAGGCTTCAACTGTGTTCCTATATTCATTCTGTATGCTATATAGTATTTTCGCATTCAGTGTTTCGAATGATATAAGAATGAATTAGTTCCAGTGGATGTAAATACAGTGTTTACGGGGAGTATGGCGTGACGAAGATAGGACCGGCTATTTCCTTGCCTGATTTATTTCAGTATCGTCGTTAAGGAATTTGGAACTATATTCAGAAAAATCACGGATTTTAGTGCCTGAGGCTTGAGGATCGGGTAAGACGGTGCGTCAGAATTATTTAAACTCTAATAGGGAACAATCTAGTAAAGGTCAATAATCAGGCTTTGATGTGTGATTTTCATAGAACTGTTCCGTGCATATCTAAACAAAAAAAGGCAATTTTTAACGCCATTCATGTTGTGTCAGGAAGCAGAATTCGACGGATTGAGTAGACTAAACGAACAGTTTTTGGGGGATACGTATAACTTACACTTATGTGAACAAACCTTGAACGTGGTGTCGTCGTTTCTCCAAAGATTGTAATATTAACCTTGCGGCATGAAAAATTGGTTACTCGAGCTCCAGAAAATAACGTGAAAAATGCCGATTGAACAAGCGTCAAAGGGACAGTTGTCGTTGTGGGTTAACTGTCAGTTGTTGGTTGATCTCCAAATCACATATTGTTAGGTTTGCACCAAATCAACCCCCCACGCCTTGTGGAAGGATGTGATTGACTTTTTCACGGGTTAAACTATCGTCTAGCAGCCATTCAAGTTTAATGAGTCAGTATATGGTTTATTAGTATCAATCAGAAATACAATGCGATTAATAACCGTCACATGCTAGAACCAACTGAGGCCAAAGGATAGTCAACTTCAATTTCTGTTGCAATCGGTATAGTCATTATACCATGGATTTTAACTCATAACGTTGGTTACATTTATGTTCGTCCCTATGCATTCTATTTAATGGCGTTAGCAGCTTTTCAAAAACAACTTTTGTGGCTAAAGAAGTGACTCAGCGTTCTTGTCATTTTAATTTCCACCTATAATGACATTTGCACATGAACAAGTGGGACTGCATGTAAATACTGGTTTCTGAATAGATTACAAGCTTAAGTGCGTATCCAATGATATTGATAGTCAGGCAAATTGATGAAACAATTGTACTAGTTCTCATGCCAATTAGCCGATGATGCGGATCACCACCGATTTATGTGCAACGGAGTGGGCATTATACTAGCTTAAAATCCAGTTGGTATTCTCATTAATGGTTCCCCGGGGGATCCTTATTCACTTAGTTGATTGATTCGCTCCTATAGCCTATTCACGCCATTGTGGCTTGTTTAATAGTTCGTCACGGTTAATAGGCTGTTAATGCCCCATATTGCCAATTGCACATAAAAAGTTGAAATGCATGATATTACCGTGTTGTAAAATCGCTGGCGGGGCTTAAATAATCAAGGTTTTCCTTATTAAAGTTCCATCTCTTTTATTATTTTGGTAGGCAAACATTCATTACTTTTCAAATCCAAATGAAGGTATTGTTGCTTTGGAACTAAATGTGTTATACGTGTTCGAACCTACTTTATTTATTGGTTTGGAAGTTGCGCATAGGTCTTTGAGCTCATATTTATTTATTTTTTAACATGCCGCTCTGCAACAGGGGCACATGCCATTTTTGACGGTGCGTTCACATAAAATAATTAAAAAAACATTTCCACAGGGATTGCAAAAGTTTCTGTATAACAAGCATAGCAGAGACTTTCATTGAAAAAGTAAAAGGCAAAAACCTCTCCAAAACCAAAGTTATCGTTATAGTCATGACAGAATGGTGAAAGGATTGTGCATTTGGGTGAAAAGTACCAAATTTGGCACAGAGGAAGCTATGTTGATATGATAAACAAATCTGGTCTAGGGGCCAAAATTAATTTCCTTCCAATCTGGCCGCCATTTCCAAAATGGTCCGCCACGCCTATAAAACAGCATTTATGATTGCAAATATGAAAAATGGTTGCAAACTTTATTATATAGGTCATATAAGACTTGGTTTAAACTTTTTAAATCAAATAATTTTCTGTTTTTTCACCAAAATAGTAGTTTAATTCAAAATGGCGGTCACCCATTGGGCCCTATATTCAAGATGGCTGCCGCTCACAGGAATAAGCTGCTTATTTTTTATTTTCCAGTTGCAACCATGGGTTTTTTTCGTGTTATTTTCTAAGACTTTGGGCCCTCAACATATCCAAACCTACATTTTATTGTTGTAAAATCCAATGACATGACATCAAATGGCTGCCATATTCAAAATTGGCTGCCAAATTAAAGATGGCAGTCCTGTAACCTTGATATGTTAAAGGTAGTATTGATATATGTGTCATGTAATGATAAGATTTAATCAACTTCTAAAACATAATTGGTGTCCTTGGTATGGTTAAACATTTTACATTTTTGTAATGTGGGTGTATTCACATAAACAATTTGGCTGCCATGTTCAAAATGGCTGCCACTATCAATTATCACATGCTTAAATGTACTGCTGATTTTTCTTTGTCAAGTGTACCTCACAGGTCCTATGCCATTCTAGCCAGGTAATCTTTATGTGCTGCCTGGTGCTGTCCAATGGTGTAATTTCTTAGACTGTTATCATATTCAAAATAGCCTGTTTAATGCCACTTTGTTAGTATTTAATACGGATTATTAATTCATGTTTATAATTAACACCAAAAACCCCAGAAAATGGATTTGGTCATGTGAGGCATTACTGTTCAAAATTACCAAAGTATTTTTGGATTGTTCAAGTCATTCATTTACTCATTATTCTCCATTTTTATTTTCTGCTAACTTGTAGACCCTCCATTCTATATTGTATGCATGCCATCTCTTCATCTTTAAGACTCTAGCTATGGTAGTTTGTTTTTCAGTGGAATGATGGTGTACTAACTAGATACGAACAATCTAACTATCTATCTCCAATGGTACACATGAAGAAGAGGCTTCTACTTCATGCAGCCAATCGTGCTGCTCAAGGATACCAAAGGGTTGCGGTGTACTGTGGACACAGACCTTTTGTGATTTTTTCTGTACCTTTGTTCACACCAGTCCAAACCACTGCAAATCTGGCTGGCATTTGGTACCGGAATGCATCGCAGATTCACCCAGCACATCATTGGCCCAGACCTTCACCGGTTGCACACAGGAAAGAACACCGCATGGGAAGCAGCAAAATCTTCCCTAATGTGGTAACACTTTTGCAAACTTGAAGAACTCCCCTTAATAAGATACCTGTGAAAGAACTATGCCAACAATTGAAAGACTTGTTGTCCTCATGTACAGCAGAACATATCCATTGAGTTTCATTCACCTACCTCAGCATGCACTGTATCAACACTTCAACAGAGCAACTATCAGGCAGGACATTGCTGGGACAAGCATTCCTGGGAGCTCCAGAGCTACCACATCCAGCTGACTGGGGTCGGAAAATTACAGCTTCACAGTCCTGTATGGAATAACCTTTCAACAGGCATCAAAAAGGCATACAACCGGGTCAAAAAATGCTGAAGTATGGCTGTAATGTAAACTAGAAGATGTTTTTGAGGGTACACAATGTCTGGCTGCTTCACTGCATTCCTGCAAGGTCCCTTGTCTGTGCATTGTGCTCAACCTTGGGCAGACATTGAAATTTTGCAGGTCCTCGTATGTTGTCATTGTTGCGCCACCCTTGGGCATACCATAGATGTTCCATTGTCTGCGGTGCTGTTCCACATTACAGGTAGTGTCCCTGATCTGCTTCCAGGTAGCCCCATTCTGCAGGCCAACCTTGGATTATCCAGATTCTGGTCTGACTCTGTTGAAGACATCGCCATTCAGCCCGCTCCAGGTGGGTGGATGCTCATGGAACAGTTCCATCCAATAAGATACCACAAGGCCGACTCCTCTTAAACTCTTTTGCGACTGTTTTTCAAGGGGTTTGACCTTTGCTTGAGAAACTCTATCTGGATTTAATTCGTTTAGCACTGGTCTCTGTCCAGACATAGGGTTTTTCACATTAGATATTTGGCAGCTACGCTCTTGCATGCTCGCGTACAACCTAACAACAGATTTTTGGTGGAGCAATTCCTATCCCTTGGATGTTATAATTTTTTTCCGTTGACATTCTGTGATAAGCTGGCAGAAGGCATTTAATGCTGGGAACTCAAGCTCTTGGCATGGGTTTGACCTTCCCATACAGGGTGAGCATACTCTTGCACATAGTAGTGCAGACAGTGCCGTCGATCTTATGTGGTATGTGAGCGAGCACCCCATCTTGTGGCATTGAGTTTGTTCAAGATGTTAGTTGCTTGAACATACTTACTCTTCTATTTCATGATGTGGTCTTATACTAGGAGTGCGGATCCAAGGTAATCCTAGGTAACAGAATTATCAAGGCTTCAGGTTCTTCCAGACCAGGTTAATTTAAGCCGACGTTTGGCCATTACGGTTGCGTAGATGGAAATTACATATCTGTGTCTTGAATAGATTTTGCACCCGCGCTCTAAACCACTGAGCTATCAAGACTGGGTTGGTAGAGGAGCGATAGATATAATCTATAGGTGTTTCGAAATGTGCCATTGCTTTCCTAGCAAGCTAGTAAGTCGCACCGGTTTGAATCCGGCTAGGCGCACATGTTTTTTTCCAACACTGTGTGCGCTGGCTACTCTCCAGGGAAAGATTAATAAATGATCCATCCTTGTCTACCTGGAGATCTAAGTAGTTCAAAATTTCAAAACGCCTATAACATTGTATATCTAAATATACCCTGTTCTGATGCTATCCGCCTAGAAAAGCGATGACACCTTCCGACCTAACACCTATAGATTATTATGCTATCGTGCTCTCTGTCCAACCAGTCTGTGCAAGACGTCAGTTTTGGTCCCGCGCGCTTGTGCTAGTACTATGGAGGTTGGCCAGTTCGAATCCTGGCCAGTCTGCAACCTGTTTTTGTTTTTTTCAACACTTGTGTGTGCTGGCTTATCTCCAGTGAAAGATTATGAATATCCATCCTTGGTCTAACTGGAGAACTAAGTAGTTAAAATTTCAACTTGGTTGGGTGTAACATTTCTTGCTGCGTGGAGGTTTTGTTGGATACCTTCGGCTCGAGCTTTCGGATGGTAGACCAAAGCATTGGTAGACCATGCTTTCTTGCTATGGGTCATATCGGTGGTTTCAATTAAGGTGTGCCTGGTTGTGATCCTTTCCTCGGACACTTTCCTCATCTTTAGCAGTGTTGCAACTGAGAAAGGATCGGCGTCAAACATGTGGGAATACCCTTTTATTTCCTTTAGGCCTGGTATGTATTCCGTCCTACAGCCTCTTGGTTTGAAATCTCCGGGCAGTCTATTCCCTTGTTGGGCAAATTTGTCACAGTTATGGAGTTTATTTGGAGCAACCTTCTTCCCGTTCTGTAGTTAAAGTGACGCTTGAAAGCCACTTTGTTTGTTCCTTCCTGACTGCCAGCATTGACTTATAGTGGAACACGATTCAGAACAATCTTGCTACCAGGTTAGAGATTTTTTGCCAACAATAGCCATATACATCAGGATTGTAACCTCTCCGCCAATGGGCACTATAAATTGATAGCGGCAGTTTAGGGTTCTGAAGGTGCTGTAAATGTTTACTGTCCTAACATTCTTCCACAGCTTGTCCGTCTTTAGTGGCTTCTTTAGCCCCATTGGGTACTTGTCTTTGAAATTGGCCAATTTAAGAAATGAGGTTTTAGTGGAATTCCCGAATTTGAATTTCGGTTGCTTGAAATCTACTGAGGAGGTTTGTAGACTGATGTACGAGCCTAGCTCAATGTTGAGGACTTTGATTGTTGTCAGCATGATAGTGAGGTTTGCTTCTACAACAGGGTCCCTGTTTTCACACATAAAGCATTCCCAACTGTCGATGTGGTATCCCGATGGCAAGGAATTTACATGGAAAGTATTTAGTAAGACCTTTGCTAAACCTTAAGGCTACCAAAGTACTTCTGCAGAGTAAACTCATGGGTGGTGGCAATTTGGCCATCATTTTGAATTTGCCGTAGAATGCCACGTAATAGGAATTCATTGCCCCTGAATCATTTTAAAACCAATCACTAGCTTAGAGCACGGGGAAATCAAGCTTTTCATGTGTAACATGTGGTCCTGTGGCGCCCTTGCTTTTTTGTACCGATTGCTTGGGGCAACTGAGGACAGATTCCGCCCACTACTGGTGTACAATTTTTAACAGGCTGTGTATAACCACAGAGCCAACATACCAAATCAACTAGGTATGTTTATTTAAATTTTTTAATTAAAAAAAACACATTCAAGGTATCACGGCGGAAATCATACAGGCACTTAAGTGATAATATTCCTAAAAGTAGTGCCATATCGAGGGATTTGGCATCCATCTTGGCCAAAGTATAATGGAAAGAGCAATTTAACTAACAGACCTTATTGGTTTCCTCTAAAGTTGATGTGAATTCCTTCCTTGAGGCGTTTATATCAAGATTAAGAAAACATTCATTTCTTGATAATCAAAGAATAAGCTTAAGTGACAAATTAGCCGCCATTTTTGGATTTTGTTCTGCCTCCATTGTTGGATTCAAGTCCTTATTTGGTTGCATTCTTAAGGTGATGTGAATTCTATCCTTAATGCACATTGTTCAAAAACAACCTTAAGAAATCATAACAGATCAGAAAAACTTCATTTCTTGATACTCAAATTAACAATGGAATTACCAGAGGAGTGTCAATTCAGGGTTTGCTGTTTCTAACTGGCACGAAACAAATCAATTGAATTATTGGATCACGTAAAAAAAATAGGACCTAGAACTGCACGTATTAAACATGCCTTTTAACAGTGGTGGCCATTTTGAATTGGCGGCCATCTTGGAGAAATTAAGTGCCCTAGACAGATGTATTCAGCATCAAAGCTACATCTTGCAAATTTGGTACTTTCACCCAAAATGCACGATAGGTTTGA
>JAMKCH010043506.1:0-54869 GCA_023653785.1 Ophioderma brevispina
ATACCATACGCTGTGTTACACGCTTCAACGTTCTGTTTCTGTTCCGACGAGTTACCTTCATTAGCACTAAGCGTGGACTTCTCTAACTGTAACGCATCATGCAGTGGCAATATTAATGACGCATGTGGTTCCTTAGATCACCAGTTGATATTAGGCGAGATCTTGACGGTAAACCTGGAAGTTGTCAACTCATCGGAAGTCTTTCTAACTGGCCAACCATTGACTATTTACACGGATTACCTTGGCAGTGTTACGCAGCTGGAATACGATTTTGGAGATGGTTCTCCTAGATACCATGACGTAACTTTCAAAGAGATTCATTACGTTTATTCTGTGCCTGGCAGATACCTTGTGACTGTCACAGCAAGCAGGGGCATGTTGGTACGTACAATTGCGATGTGAAAATAAACGAATAAACAACAATAACTACTGTACTTGCACGTGCATTTTGTTCAAATGTTGTGCAGGCACGTCTTTCGATCACTTGTTAGTGATATGCAACTCTAGCGTTGTATATGCTAGCAACTCCAATATCTAGGCTAAGGAAATTTACGAGGTTACGAGGGAAATTAAAACTTAATAATTTTGCTGGAAATATTTCGATTTAAACATCTTCAGCACTCGTATCTGCAGTTGGCCTCTCTGCAGTTTGTATTGATGTTCGAAGAAGAATCCAGGCTTTTATTCGGAGGACTGTCCTATTTTTTGTGGAGGTTGGTAGCGACTGGTGTGTCCTCTCACCCGCTCTTCGTCGAGGTTTCAAGTAGATTGTCACTACATCTAAACACCGAAACCTGATTGTCCCAAAAAAGCCCCAAAGTAAGTATTATAAAGAGAGCGTTAGAACCTTCTCTGTCGAAAGGTGACGTCACTTTGTGCAATATCTTGAATTCTTGAAGAGATATTAAATGAACAGTAAAGTATTCACTGGGTCACGTGTCCCATCATCAAAGTTTTTACTTCTTCAAAAAGTATTATTGTTTCAATTCAGGTCCGTTCTACAGTACCATTGGAATCGCATTACAACATAGTAATACTAACTGGAACCTGGATCCTACGCCATTAACATCATCACTATGGGTCATTCCTGCGATGGAAGTTCTTACAGATGCAAAGCTAACGGTATTGGAAGTATTCCTGACTGAAATTGGAAATGGGCAATTGGAAATATTGGTATGTATTTGTGCAAAGCACCTATGACTTAGCTTAGCTATTGATGCTAAATGACAGCATATGTGTTACGTCAAAAGGAGAAAAATATATGCAGTTAAAATTAGAAATTGTATGAAATCTGAGCGAATCTACCACATTCGGCGTCATTTGCATGCCACATTTGAAGCTATTTGAACATGTTGAAGCATACCTTTGTGTCACTAGGTGGTTTTGAATGCACCCGCATTATGAGTGTAAGGCTATAGGAAGATTAGTTCGCATGCACTAGCAGAAATACTTATTTAAGTGAATACTTGAGCTTTCATAGCTGCACAATATGTTAAATGGTGAAAACATAGAGATATTGTGAAAAAAAATAAAATACACACTTTGTCGAAGGTAGAGTAAATCGTCGTTCCGTTTAGAAATCTTTGTTTCATTCAGTATCCATATTTCCCATGTCAAACGCAAACTACACATACCAATGGACATTCAAACGTAGGACACCAAGTAGAACAAGGAACACGTTATCCTTATTTTTATTTATTACCGGCAATTCTAAACTGTGGGATTTCAGATAAGGTATTTGAAGACGAATCTGTCTCCTTTGTACATTTATCTCTTTCAAATCGATGATATCCAGGTATAGGGCGAGTTTCACACTCGCAAAGTCGTTTATACGCCTGACTGCTTTTGTCTACAGAGACGAGCATAACAACCTTGCCTGTTAAAAGATAGCTACAGAAGAGCTTGAAAGACCAATAATATTTTGAAAAAAAATGGACTGTCCTTTATCAATGCCATTAGCATTGCTCTTTCAAAGAATCAGTTAAGCAAAGGGAAGCCTGCGTGGGTTCATTTTAGTTGTTTGGATTTCAAAAAATCAGAGATGATCTTAACCTTTCTCTGGACCCTTGCTACCCGTGCACATTCATGGGCCTCACACACTAGGGACTTTAGGGATAAAGAGTGGCAATACTGACCGCCCGTCGGCAAACGTGTGGCACACGAGCTGATAGTGGGGGGCAGTTCATTGATCACGGCATCGAGCGAGACACTCTGGCTAGAAAATTGCTGAGCCAAGGAAGAAAGAGGACATATTAAGGTTTTTTCTGAATATGGACCCAGGGTAAAGAATAAATAAACAAATAAAACAAAACAAACAAAAGCTAGGGCAGTCTGCGTCAGAATTGCTATGTCTCGCTAATTTTGAGTAATGGTTCAAACTTGACTGGCCTAAAAAAATGGAACCGTGAAGCGAATCTGGCTAGAAGTAGCCAAGTCCAGGAAAGTTAAATAGAGCTAGGACAGGTCTAAAGCTGGTCCGACAGCGAATCCATTCAAACACTCATACACTGTTAAAAGTGGTCTTTTTAAAAAGTCGTTGACGTAAGGCAGGGACTCAAAACATAAAAATTAACAGTTCTAGTAATATAATAATGACTTCTTTGACTCGTGGTTTTGAAGCTTGGTATTTTCTCTTCTTTCTATTCCACAGCTCCTCAGACCAACGTGCCAAAACTGAATTACTGTCCGATAAGAATACATGCATACCTCCATCAATTGCCGTTCCAGTTGGCAACACATACCTTAGGACTGGTACATGGTAGTACGGGCAGGACATTTGCAGTCACAACGGTAAATGTTCAGCAACGGTAGATGACTGTTCCAATGAACAACCTCCTAGATATGTCACCTCGAGTCGTTTCCACCTCTTGTGGACTGATGAAGTCACGGATTATATGCGTTTGGATGTGCAATCGTCGGTTTAGTGTACTTGACCTGTTATACATTAATTGGCCGGTTCACATCCTGAGTTGATATGGTGATGTATTTGGATTTTTGAATCTTCGAACAGTCCGAAGATTGGGTATGAGAACAAGCAGGAAAACGGAACCTATTGAGTTTCATTTTAAGTACATTACGGCTAGAACGGGGCTGCATTGAAGTTAGCGTGCTATCGCCAGCAGGACACGTCACAACATCAAGGCGACGTATGCGTGACCTTAGTTCATTTGATTGTGTTATTCGTTGCAGGATCCAGGATGGTATACCATCACGACATCAGCGAAGCACTATGTGACAAAACAAAATGGGTCGAAGAAATAGAAATCTATATGAGTCTAGCTCTTTGAACCAATATCAGGTATTATTCACTTATTATTCAGGAAAAGAGACAACGATTTTAAGGTGGACTTTTTTATGTATATAATTAGGGTGAAAAAAATTAATATTTGGTCAAATTAGTGGTTTTTGTGAAACAGGGGAAAATTTTGCTGTAACGAGAAGTGATTGGGAAACAACGAAGTTTGGTTGAGTTGTTCTTTGTTTAACCCTAAAAGACGTGTTTTTGGACCATCCCCCGCGGGGGGGGGTGGGGGGGGTAATATCTCGGAAAACGATTGATAAACATATCAGATATGTGGTACCAAATGGATAGCTATGACCTCCGAGTCCATTGATACCAAACACGAGGTACAAACATACACCTTTGTATGAAGTCACAGGGACGTAAATAATGACGTTCATCCAAAATGCGAAAATCTCAATAAAATCGCAAAATTCAGGTTTTTCGCCATTTTTTCAAGCAAAACGTGGATTTTTGGCCATGATGTATTTCAAAGATGGCACCACACATGCGGCTTATAAAGATAAATCAAATAAATAAGATTAAAACATAGTGTAACTTTATCCTTAGCACCAAAAAAAGACTAGATTTCCTGCTGTTCTGTGTAATTTCAAATGGGAAATTAGCTTGTCTTCGCACGCAGTGCGCGATTACGCAAAGCCGCGTCATACCGTAGGTCCGATTTTTTTGAAAATGGTCTTAAATCGAGTGCAAGGCTTCAAAGACAAAGTTCATGCCTTTCGGGCGTGAAAAAAGAACGAACCGGTGAGAAGACACAAAAATGTCGAGGTGGGGCGGATTCCGCCCCCGCCCCCCCCGGGGGCCTTTGAAAGGGTTAAAATAGAATTGGTGTTTATTAGAATTGCTGGTCTACAACGGAAGAACAGAGGTGGACATTGATATTCTTCTTCCGAATGTGGCCCGGATAAAGGAAAAAATAAACCAAGGAGCAATACCGGTAATTGAAAGTTGTTTGTTTTTCAGGTTTACATCTCGATCTCAGTTCAGATGTCACGGAAGTTGAACAATTTTCATCGCTTCTGTCTGGGTAGAAAACGGCAGCCCGACCAATTTTAATATGACTTGGGGAGACATCGAAGATCAAATGTAAGTCCGATCGTAAGGACAAATATCAAACTTGGAGTACTTTGTTAATAGTGAAAATGATAGCTCTATAGGTTTTGGTAGTTGTCATTTCAATAACTACTGAGCATAATAGTTTAGTATTTATTGATTGATATAATTATGATTATTACTTATATATTTAAATAAACTTTTTTCTTTACGATCGTAAGACATCTTTGCTTGTACTCTAGTAGCTCATGGTGGTTTTGTATCAATATATGTCAGAACTAAACTCTTCAGGAACATTTCGCTTAAATTGAAGGGTCCTATTTTGGTTTGGTAACCATAATTCCCACTGACCGTTCCGAAATGCTGAAATGGGGCCCCCACGCCCCTTTTGGGAGTAAGCCCTTTTTTGAGAGAATAGTACTGAACTTATCTACATGTACAAGAACCGTTGGACCTAGGAGGTTGCGTTTTCAAGGTATAACACAATTTTCACACGATGAAAAAACACACTCTAAGAGTCCATTATTTCCTATTTGTTTGTATTGTTCTATTGGCTCCAAATTTTGAGACAATTGAGTAGCGCCTTATTAGAAAATCTTATAAAGGAGAACCGTACTAGAATAACTTATACAAGATACGCTATAAAAAATAAGATTGAACACGACGCCCCCTTTTTTTTTCACCTCAGTGGTTTCATGGAAAAACGGAATTATCTAACCCATAAAAGAATTTAAAACAGTTGTCTGGACCATGCGCTATTGAAATTCGCTCTAGTGCATATGGGATATTTATTTATGCTCGATACCGACGGGCACAGTGCGTCATGCACTTCCCCAATGACGCTTCCATGATGTGACAGTTCTACTGGCATGTAGACGCAAACGTGCGAACCGTATCGCCATAACCAGTTATACAATAGCGCGAATTTTTAAATAGCGCATGGTCCGGAATAGAGGGTGTTAATTCATTGTTTATGGGTAATATACTTCTGTTTTTCGATGAAAAAAAACCACTCGACATGTGGTCAATAATCATTTTATAGAGTATATGTTGTATAATACTATTCGTTGTAGGGTTTCCTTTAAAAAAAGTTGGTAAAAGTCGCCGACGCCGCATAGAGCTATGAGCTAAATCTACTTTAAACCTCTACTCGAGGGAAGACTGAGACAACCCTTTTTGACCTTAATTATTTTTTAATAGGGATTAAGTTTACAAGTCTCAATTATAGATATTCCTTGCCAGCACCCCGTACCTCCTCCAGAAGGAGATTGTCTATTGAAAATAGTGTCTGGGTGAAATATCAAAAGGTTTGTCACAAGGTTATTGCTTTAGAGTAACGGTCGGAACGGCGGTTACAAACTATCGACTTGTGATCAGAAGTGTCCGTCGGACCCGAGCACATCACCTCGCTGCACTTCTCACTTGGACAACAACAGACACACTATCAGTGATTTGCCAAAACAAAAAAACAACCTAATTAAAAAAAAAAAAAACCCCCAAAAAAAAAAAAAAATAATCAAAATCCGATTTGTGCATGTCTGTACAAGGTATAGCAATACTAACATACCCTACAAGTGTGAAGGCTGAAAGCAACCCTAAATAGGACAAAGTCGGAATTTTAGTCATTACTGTCCATAAGGACACTTAACTACAACACGTAATTCACTGGAGATTCAATCTTTGAACACTGTGATTGTTTCCCTTTTCTGTCCAGTTTTCAGTTGGAAAAAATACTTATGGAATCTAAAGACTTAATCTTCACTTTTGAAGCTCTATTCCAGAAAATTTTCAAAATTTTTGCACTTCGGGCGGGGATCACTTGATAGTTGGTGCCTTAAATTTGTTTGGAGTTCATAACATTAGTTAAGTGTACCCAGGGAGTTTTATAATACTGGGAAGAGGAAACTCACCCGTCGGGTGAGGCCTCGTCCGACTGTCCCTCAAGGTTGAGGGCAGTGTTCCAATGTTAGTGGACTTGATGAGAACCCGATAAGAGTGGTCCAAATTGTAACATGACACGTTCAATGACGCTATTAAAGAATATTTAAATCTAAATCTAAGATAAGTTAAGCTCTGCTTATCTGATAAGTTTGTTTTTCTTTTCTTTTTTTGTTTGTTTAAGATTTTTGGATCTAACTTTAGGAGTGTTACAATCACAAGCATTCATGTAGGACTTTCACTAGTCGTGACAGTGTGCGTCAAAAAAAAAACCTACCATTAAGAATAAAAATAATTAAATAGTTAAGAATGTTTTTGCTCAAATGTTTGTATGGTTATAAAGAAGGATAAAAGGCTTTCAGGAAAAGTTATTTTGGGGTCAGTGGTCTTGGAGGAAGAGACTTAAAAATCATG
Source organism: Ophioderma brevispina (assembly GCA_023653785.1). Classification (NCBI taxonomy): domain Eukaryota; kingdom Metazoa; phylum Echinodermata; class Ophiuroidea; order Amphilepidida; family Ophiodermatidae; genus Ophioderma; species Ophioderma brevispina. Next base: position 6,707 of record JAMKCH010043506.1, read on the forward strand.
TTTGGCCGATTTTGAGTCCAAACAAAGATGGCATCGTTACATAGAGTAAACATGGTCGTCAGCCGTGATTTGAGTACAAACATTTAGCACAAAAATTGGTAAACAATAGGAAGTGGGAGAGTTTGAAGGATATAAAAATTACTATCCCATAGATTCAAAAGAACAATGCCTAAGGAAAATATGTTCAGTTTTCCAAAACGAACTTCAAGAAGCTGGTTGTAAGACCACAGTTTCACTTTGGTTAGCGAGTTCTGGTTTTTTTAGCATACACGAAACTTGGGAGCAAAAGTGAAACCATAGAAGTTTTGTATCCGCTTGAAAAACAGCAGGTGCGATATGAATTTTAAGTTTTAATTCAGATTTTTTTATTAAGAAAACCTTCAGCTTAGTTCTTCAATGCCAATTTGATGAACAAAGTATACTGTAGTTGTGCAAAATAATTACCTTAGAGCTGTAATAATAAAATCTTGACAGTTTCATTTGTTCATGAAACTGGCGACATTGTTGGAGTGACTTTCAATAAATGACTCTGTATGATTGAACAATGGTTAATTTAATTGTGTGAAGAATATTTTTCTGCATATTATGTTACACCATAGACAATTTTATTCAAACTGATATGTTTGTCGAGAAGAAATCAATACAATCTGAAATTGCATGTGTCGAATGTCTTTCTATAATGTGTTATGGTATAAGTCGGTGTCAGTCTCTCCGCATTTTTATGGCTAAAATCGGCCACACTGAATTTTTAGGTTTCCGCAATGGACATAGTTTCTGAACCCAAGGCCGAAAGGACACCAAATAAAAATCTTATGAGAGCTGTTTATCTTGTAAACAACCAAATCAAGCATTGAAGTAAAAATTAACGTTTACTTTGCAGGAAAAAATCTTTCCTGACTGTAGGGTTTTTATGACTCACACTGGTACATAAGTCATTACTGCATACCAGATCCCCATACTGCGCGGGCGCTTATAAAAACAAGGGTTCCCTGGCTGTGTACGTGCTAAAACTATAGAGATTTCAAGGCCTGATTGACTAAGAAACAATGCTAAGGGTTGACTTCCAAACTCAACGTCGATTACCGACAGGTCATGGCGATTGAACTTTATTTCATTGATGTAACCATGTTTTAAGTTAGAAAAACTTGTTAAAAAATCGGTTCCAAAACGAAAGAAAAAAACGGCGACGCGTGTGACTTTTGACAGCACCCCTAACAAATGTAATCTGAAATTTTGCTGTTTACTTGCTCTAGCTGGCAACATATTAGCGAAGGCAATCCGGGTCTTTACCAGTCACGTCTAGGTACGCGGTGGGGTATTAACGAACGTGGTTTGCGTATAATGAATATGAAATAATGAGACAAACATGACTACGGTGTTAGTCCTAAAGACCAATCATCGGGATCATTTGATGTGACGTTGTGACCAATTTCAACATCATACGTTTCCTGTACCGGGTAAGTTGTTAATTCAATCTAGATTGCTATAAATTTTAGCATTAGGGAACGACGACATGCTGATTTAGTTTTGTTTGTTTTTTTTAATTACATGATCCACAAATATGTCGTATCTTAAGTAAATTAGCAATCAAACATAAAAATAGTCTTCGATTTGTGTCACTCATCGCGATTTGTTTCTGTTTGGTCTTTGATAAAAACTGGGTAATTTAACGGTAAATTCACCTTATACACCATAATCTAGCTGTATCTAAACCAAACCCAAATCCCCCCCAAACACTATAAGCAAGGCTTAATTTGAAAATCTACACGTCCTAAAAAGTATCGGCATGTTTTAACACTAAGTGTATGGGGGGGGGTCAGTGTGGACCCCAACATTTGTTTTTTCGTACGCCATTTTTTAACAGTAATTACTGGTGCTCAACAATTTTATGTAATGCCTAAATATCAGTTGCGCTGATGTGGTGTGGAAAAATCAAATCGGCCTGGCGTTATTATCTAATAGCATAATTAAGCATTTTGGTGGCGTATTCAATTTTTTTGCCCCTTAAATCGTACTAGAGTTAAATTTTTATTGACAGCAATGTAAAATATATTATGTTCTCAGATGAGCTAATTTTTATGTAATTAAGCTCAATCGAAAGTGGTTTTCAATTTTTTGTGGGGTTAATTGGGACGCGTGTTGCAAATATGGTTTTGGACGCATTTTGAAATCGGGTCACAACAGATTTGATTTTTTTCCTGTTATGTGGTCGTGTTGATGTACCCATTGAATTGACCAGAGTTTTGGTTTTAAAAAAACAATCTGTTTTTTACCGGCAAAGTGGTTTCAGAGGGTTGTGGTCCTCATCTAAAATTAGAAGCATAGTTGGCCATTTGTAGTAACCCTGTCAATAATATTTATGTCTATAGAAACACCTAATTCATCAGATATAAAAGAGTTCAACGCTTTCTATTGCCTTTGTTGTTACGACTTTAACTGTTCTTGATGCTTTTTTCTCTAACTCTATGCTTTTTTTAACTCTAACTTCCTAACATTTCAGGGGACTTTAACTATCGGCCATTCCATCCTCAATGAGGGCAATGCATCAATAATGACATGTCCTTCTCGTGGACTATCCTTCTGTTCGCTCGATGATCCAGTACCTGATTCAGATGTTCCAATAGTTGTTGGCTTCTTATGGTTAGAAGCAAGATTTATAAACGCAATTGCTTATCCTGGCTCTATGAAATGGACGTGATTATCTTTAAATGCTATTAGCAGTGCAGAGTACATACTTCAGGTAAGCTATACACCAATCGATTTCCGCACATCCAACACCTCACTGGCAGCCATAGCTTGGGTGCATCTGCTTGAAATCCACCCAATGTGCGATTACGTGTAGCTTTTGAATTATACTAATCAAGCGTGGTACAGAACTTACAAAACATTTGGTATGTTTGGGTTGGAGGCCACCCAGTAATGGCGGATCAATTCTGACCATCATTGGCTGGTCGGATTTGTCTATAATAATGTGCAAAATATTTTGTGAACGCAATGCGTGACGGAACGGCTTGAAAAAAGGATACCATACTCTGAAATTCTAATTTGTTGTCACTGGTCTCGTAAATACAGGATGGCCAAAAAGTCCATTTTTATTTGGACCTGACCTTTGCTGAAGATATAATTTCACTTTTATTGTAGACTCACGCCAGTTTAGAATGAATTTTATTGGAACTGAATTTACAAGGTTATCTCAGAGTAGTAGAAAAAACAACGCGCTGAACTAGTGCGCAAGTGATGAGTTTTGACCACCACTCATGCTTTGAGATATGTTGTCAACCGTTCCAGAGCGGAGCTATTTATTATATTGAGTGCTGACCACAATAGCAGTAGCGATTTATTCTGTAAATGTTATCAAGGATTAGAATTGTAAATCGGGCATAACCCATCCTCGCGGTCTTGTGGTGACGGTAGATGACCTCATAATACAGTGATCTTGGGTTCGAATCTCGCCTACTGCCTCTTTTAAAAATATATCAAATTTTCATTATTTTTCAGGTTATAGTAGATTCCAATTGATGGTAGAGGGATGGGCGGAGTTAGGACTTCGTCCATTACTCAAAATAGGGGACAAGAAATACCCAGAAAATCTTCGATTTCTTCCTCGCCATACAAAAGAGATCGGATTGAAAGAAACTGGCCAACTACAAATAAAGTTACGTTGTTCGTCCAGTCAATACTTTATTTATGAATATGTGGGCATAGTGTGTATACCCCAGAATTGGTTTAAACATCGCCTACAACAACATATCATAAATTTTAGAAGGCTTCAGTCACCTGTGTGTTACAATGCAGAACTTTTTAATCCTTCACTATTCATAAAATCAGCTTTCACTGCTTTTCACTGAAAATATTCCGGATTTGTTGCGATCTTTGACACTTCTAGGGTTATTCTTTGACAATTGATTGGGACTGTGAATGGCCCAACCGCTCAGGGTTGGCTATCATAGCTATAGCGCACATCATACACAAATACGCGAGTAAAGTTTGTAGATACTATTCCCTCAATTCATACCTCCACTACAAAAAAAGTAGAGGCTATTCACTATCAAATGGAATCTAGTATAGAGGGAAAAATTCTAAGTCCAAAAAAGATAGAAAAATTAAAAGCTGTCCTTGAGGTTAGTGAGGGAGACCTTGCTCCTGGAACATGAGTGGTGGTAAAAACTCCGCGTGCGAACGTAGGGCAACGGGATTTGGCTTGGCCATGTTGTAACAGTGATCCAGGGGACTGTGAGAGTGTATGTTTATTATGGTTGAGACATCCATAGCGCCACTGACATAGGATAAGATTGAATGACTGGTTAGTGTATGAAATGTAACAAACGACATGTTGGAAGACCACTGTGGTATACTGCTATGGATAATGAAAACAATGAACAGTGAAATCTCGCTCTTAAATTTTCACTACCAATAAGAAGGAAACCTACAAGTTACTAAATTAAAAACAAAATAGTTTAGAACAGATTCAAGTTTTACCTTTCTTTTGATCCGAAAAATAAACTTTTAAGCTAATAGTATGGTTACAACTTGCACTTTTCAGAAACGTGTGTGAATGTGTCGTTGTGTGTGTGTGTCACGTATGTATAGTGGCATATAGGACTCCACCTGGCGCCCCAAGTTCTGAGTATTTAATCACCAACGGTTATCACACATATTATTACACAGGTAGAAAGTTGGAACACGTCTTGAGCTGGCGTGGTCAGGACATTCAACATGGATATGGTACCTGGAATTCAGACTGGGGCATTGGATCTGATAAGAAGAATTCCCAGGGATTTATAAAGTTGTCCCACTTTTAACCCCGGCCCTATTTGTCAAATCAGTTTGTCTAGACAGGCAAACAAATAACCTTGAGTTAGTACACCCAAGTATTCAGTATTATTTGGTACATTCAAAGATAAATACTCAATCTACATTAGGAACGCAGGGATTGGAGCTATGTATGTGCAAATACGGATTTACTCGCCGGTACTAATATGTATTCTAGAGTACCTAATTGTACCAACTTTATGTAACTTATATCAGTATCGTACTATTTTGGGTACACCAGCGTACTAATTGAACCAAAAGATAACACAAAAGTGGTAGGAGTATTTCATTTTTAGTTTGAAAATTCTTTCGCCAATGAAAATAGTTCAATACCTCCATGCAGTACAATGGGGACGTTACGACATATTATTATTTTTAATTTTTTTTTACTAATTTGTTATTTGTGATTGTTAATCTTTCGGATCTTTTTGTTTCTTTTTAATGTTTACTTCCGCTAGTTTATAAACTCTCAATGTGTCAGCTGTTGTGAAGCAAAACATTATTATAGTCGATTCGCGTTGATACGTTCGTCCCTGGAGGTCGGGACCTATTCAATTAAGTCGTAGAGGGTTTCAACCTAGCTCTACCGGGAAAATGAAAGAATCAAATGCACGTGCCACAACCGGATTATCTTGGAGGACACTCCAGTCATTTCACCACTCACTCACCGCACTGATACAATTTTCATTTCATGTATTGAAACGGCAGCATATATTGTATTTCAAGGTCTTAATCATTGCTCACATAACAATGATACCATAAGTCCCCCTGCGCCTCATTGAATTTTTTCACCTCCGCAAGAATGGTACGGGGTCACATATCAGATGAATCGAGTATACATAACATAAAGCAGCATGTTTTTTCCGGGCCTCCGTTCTTTCTGACAAATTCCGTTTCCAAATCGTTTGGATGCAATTGCAGAGAATTCATTTATGTAAGAATTCTTCCAGATGAATTTCACATACCCTCAAGTAAAGCTCACTCTGGGATTCTTCTGTTAGGCTTTGTCTTCGTCCTGTCCTTAGCAAAATGCTCATCTAAAATTGTAATCTGTATCAATTTCCAAAATCAAATTCCAAGTTCATTTCCCCTTGCGGAGTCATTCTATGCACTTATTCTGTAATTTTTAACAATGTAATGTCTGATTTATCAGTACATAACACAAAGGTCTTGTGTTTCAATTAATAATCCAAATGAAATAATGGATTTTTTTCTATACTGATGTTAAAATTGAACAGGTACCGCTGTTACGTATGAATAACACATTTGGTGATGGATCACCGAGCTTTGGTAAAATACGTCATCAAACCGAGTAGAAAATAAATACTCTAAGGTAAATATACAAATATTGTTGACAATCTACAAACACAATCTAGACCTAACATGGACCTACATAACAAGCGATGTGAGCATTTACAGAATACAGCTTCAATGGGATCAGTATCTGGGTTTTTGTACCTAGCGACTGAACTTTGCAGCCGCTAGTCGTCCGAGTTTATTTGCTTAGCTAAAAGCACCCAGATGTTGATAACATTCAAGTCCAATTTGGGCATATATGCAACTTTTCTAGTTAAGACTTTGCCACCCAACAAGAGTGGCTACGTTTATCGTGTGAGATTTTAATGAATATCTGTAATGTCAAATGCCAGTAATCACTCTATCATAAAACGCATCGATCAGTGAACTTAAATCTTGGTAGGGTGGTAGACCATGACTCCTACTGCTGTACAATTTTGCGGGAGTTTCCGTAAACACCGACCCATCTGACAACACTTATGAATTCGGAAACCCTTAGACGGAATAAGCACAGGTTAGTGCCGTTACAAGGTTTCCGAATTCATAAGTGTGTCGAAAAAAAAAAAGTGTCAATTGTCAGGTTTACGGGAAATTCCCCCAATTCTATGACGGCCCAGATAAACTACATGTTGATAAATATTAATGGATATGAAAACCAATACGTGTAGGGGCTTCCGTCATTATGGAATGGTTTGTAACAACCCCATTGAAAATAACGTGATAAATCAGGTTGGAATCACGTAAAACATCGAGATATAGGAGTATTGTTATTATTGTAAGATTTTAACGGTCGAAACTTCAATAGGCGTTCTACACTAAAGCCTCATCATGTTCAAGTTAAACAGATTGCCATTGATAACTCGCCAGAAACAAACAAATAACAGAAAATCCTTGATATCTTGTTCATGTTATATCAGGAAACGTTGGAAGTCGTACTAGTGGAGCGGTTTGTACCTGCAAAATTGGTCGACAAACCCCACCCCCTCGGTACAACAAAACGCAACCACTCTATTCGAAGATAGTATAAATAATTTAACAAATGATGGTTGTGGTCAAAAACTTTTGGGTGGCAGGGGTGTTTTTTTTGGTCAAAAATCACGTTTTTTGAGCTAAAAACTTAAAAATATCACAGCATACTCATTAATTTTTTTAGCAAAACAAATTTTAAAATCATCATGCAATACTATCATACTCTGCATTTATATTATAGAGTTCCGTTTTATATACATATATAAGGGTCTTTTAATTTTAGTAGCCCCAAAATCCACCTTTTTCCTAAAGCATCCTTTTATCACGTGTCACCAGAAAAACAACGAATATTACCCGAACCCTTTATGCAACGTAATAAAACCTATATCAATAACAAAAGGATACCATAAAAATAAGATTGTATTGTAACCTTAAAAAATAAAAAAAAATAATAATTTCGCTTACCTTGCATCCCAAATTTCATTTTCGCATAGACCTCATCCCTGCCACCAAATTTTCAACCACAACCATCATTTTCTCTTAACATCTTATCTATTTATCCTTCAAACTAAAGGTGGTTGTGTTTTTGTTGTACGGTGCGGAGGTTAACTCGAAACTAGAGCACTTTTCAAGGCTCGGGTTGGCCGCTGCTCTATACTGAAAAGATATTCTTAAACACTATCAGTCCTTCACATAACCACTCCGATACACAACCTCACACCATTTACGTGTCGTCTTGGCACACCAGACGCCGGCCTTGTTGAATCTTGGCAAACCTTGGCAAATCTTCATTGCGCTAGGGAGTTATCAAACCCATCATAATCGGCTGAACGTGGGGAAACTCCACGTACACCCAGTGTCATAATAGCGTTGTTATTTGGATTTTTTGTACATTTGCGGTACACTGAGATTGCCGCAAATACTTGGCTATCGTAAAAACGATTTTACGTAAACCAAAATATTCCTAACTAAATTGTCTAGTTAGTTGACTAGTTGTTATATATCCAGGTTTATTTTTGGAAAAAGACGAAAACGTGCAAAATACGATCCATACAAGCAATTTTCCTACCTTGATACAGCTGGCTCAATTCTCGATTGGCCTCGGTCAAGTCATGGCCACAGCCAGGCTACAAAAACAGTTGAGCTAAGGGGTCTTTTTTGTCAGGAACACCTTTCTAACATCAGATTTCGACCACCTGGTTCGTTGATTTCGCGATATCCCAGGTACCACACTAACCGTGTTTTTTCATTCCTTGTTCAAGCTAAGCGCAGAGCCTTTAACACAGCGTTTGGCTGCTAGGGAGTCCCATGACGAAGCGCATGTCTAAGAATAGCCGGCCAATTAGCGATGCGGATACGGAATAGGTGGCGCTGTGTTCCCGCACTAGAGATGATACTGGGAGCGTAAATGGTGTGACCTCTCCACACAGACACGATTACCCATATGCCATACAGCACGTCCGGTACCCCGGATACAGACTAACGGGCATACAGCAAAGTTGGCTTTAAACCGAGGAAGTAAAAATTGCAAAGATTCTCGGCATTTTTTTCAGTCGGGGCCATCACTGTTGGTATCAAAGCAACCAATCAGGTCAGTGATCCCGTTCATATTTCAGCAACGGTTATCCTTCAACAAAGAATTCAAGACATCTCTCTGCGGGATTTTGGAAAACCCACTGTCAATGAACCCAAACAATTTCAGGTATAACATTTCTTGTTAAAATGTCTGTTCTAGATATTAATTTATCGTTTTGATGAGTGATTATTGATTAAAGGTGCAACGAGAGATTTTGAGGCACAAAATATTGTGTGTAATAGGTAATCTCTACATAGAACAGACAATCAATAGAATAGTACTGTATTTTGATACAAGGATGTCTTGAAAAGAGATTAAAAAAAGTGCTTTGATTTGAATATTTCAGTATAAAACATAGGCTGAATTTCCTCGTCTATTTAGATATTTCACAATTTTTGTACCAAAGAAACATTTTCTCAGCTTAATGCTTTCAGATTGGGATAATTTTATAAAAGCTACATCCGGGCAAAAATCAGTACTTCGATTTATAGGGACAACTGATATGTGAAATCTCTCGTTGACACTTTAACCAAGCAGAGACAAGGGTGACGTCAGTAACAATAGGCAAAAAATCTTAATTAGAAATATCAATGGCCCCTTTGGGTATTCCATTTGTAATCTGCAATACCTGTGAAGGAATTTAGATAAATCTTCCCAGAGGAGGTTTAATTTCAAATGGAATAGCCCAGTGAGTAAGGGCGTCCTCAGAACACAACCCTGGTTGACTGTCGTTTCATGGTGTTTGAAGCGTGTTTTATTTGTTTCACAACAATGGAAACCGGTTCCACCCAGAGAGAACCGCGGGAAAGCGGTGTTGAATTTTGAAGCCGCCTAATTATTTGTAATCCATATATAAATCGTTTTGGGGTCTCCACTCCGCTTCCTCGACTCCTTCCTCTCCTCTCTTTTTTCGCGCTCCTATGACTTTCCTCTTCCTCCCTCGGTCAAACGGGCAAACCATGTGTTCTCGTATCTAAGTCAAGCAATTGTTAGGGCAACCCACTCCGCCATGATGCAATGATTTTTCATTTTGGACTATTTGTTTTTTAAATATTTGATCTTTAAGATATTGACACATTCTCTTACAATAATTCTTAATTAAGATGTTTCTAGCGCAAAACTATAATATCAGGTGTGTTTGTTTTTTAATCACTGGAGAACCACTTTATAACGATAGCATATAATAAGAGTATAGAATCTGTTACAAAAAAGGACAAAATGAAGCAATCTCCTTCGCCGTCAATTGTCCTTAATATATTTCACACGCATTTTGTATTATAATAATGTAATATTTATTTTAATATGGTGAGACGTATTATAGGGGAAATCGCCGTGCGTTGAAGTTTAATTGGAACGATACCATCTAGATTCCTACGGTTATTTCCCCACTGCGAGCAATCCTTATGTCATGTCTGGTCACAGCACTACTTACAAGGGAGCCGCTACAACATTATCAAAATGTTTCGCGTGTTTATGACAACGAAGGGTTACAAATAACAGCACTGTTTTAACTAGTGTCCGTTTTTATGAGAACACGATACTTGCCGTTGACAGAGCAGTTTCTTGTGATGTGTTTCCTGACCATTCAATTCATGACGTCAATTGTCGTGGTGGAAACCTCGGATGCTGACGATCGGGCTGACACTGTGTAGTTTCGAGGAATAATAAAACGATTTCCATGCCCTACAACAGAACATACGAAGAACTTTGACATTAGAGGAATTAATCCTTCGAATGGACTAATCATAGATGGTTTCAGCTATCATTTTAAAAGGAGCTACTACTTGGTGACACCTTACACGTTCCCACTGATACCGCAAATCTCGTCTTGCCACCATTTTCGCTCAAGACAGGATCATATAGGTTTACATATACTGTCAAGATGAAACTTGGAATTGACTTTATGGCATCTGTTTATGACTATATTAACATAACATCTTCTGAGCTGAGGGTATTAATTGTAGAAGGACACGTAACTTCAATGGTGACAGGGTTTGGGCAGACAGTGCTGCTTCAACCTAAAGATTTGACAAAAGATCCTGATATGCCATCACAAATGCTGGACAGCACGGCAAGTATCTTTGAAAAGTTTTAACTTTTTAAGGCATAATTACATTATACCCTTCACATCTACTTTTTATCATTTGCTTTATTAAGTTAAATGAATAAAGCACTGATACAGAGTAGGTCGAAATGTATAATGTAATGATGCCCTTTTTAATAACGATGTGGCAGAAACAAAAAGATATGAAAAGAATAATGGTATACAGAATAAAAATTAAAATATGAAAAGCCTCCTTGGTAATATTCCTTACGTCCCTAGAGCCAAATGACTAGCAACCCGACGATCACAGCAAAAAAAGGGAGGTAGCGGTATTTGATCTAGGAGCACTTTCACCGCAAACACAAGGCAGGGGTCTGCTCCGTAGCACAAAATAGCAGTTAGGGATTTAAGGGATATAGAATGCAACCGCATACCTGACGTTTACATTAAAATGTAGTATTTAAAATTACCACCAAAACTGGTATCAGGTTGATATCCAAAGATTAGTTTTGCTATAAGCTATGATTAAGGATTCTTAAACATCTGTGAAAATGTAAGCAATTTCATTGGTTGATGCCCGGGTTTAATTCGTTTAATTGAACCCAGGTAGTACGCGCTGCGTATTGAAGTTATTCTTAGGTTGAAGCGCTCGCGTCATACCGCGTTTTGCTACTTTCGCGCGCGCCTGCCTACGTTGCGTCTCGTTGCCTATGATCGTTGCGTTCAATGGGTTGTTCGATTGTTGTCACCGGGTGGTGGCAGTCCTTTCTTGTTGTATTTAAGCCGTAAAGCATCGCGAAATTGGGTTAAAGATGACCTTAAATGATAAAGATGTTTAAGAATGCGAATAAAGGTATGATTTTGGGAACCGGTACTCTCTTTACGACGAATTGAACCCGGCGACACCATTATTTTTGCGTGCAAGAACTCGGCCTCCGGCCTCGTTCTTCCACTTAAATAATGGTATCGCCTTGGGTTCAATTCGTCGTAAAGAGAGTACCGGTTCCCAAAATCATACCTTTATTCTCTAAAACTTTCCCAGATCTTCGCAGCAGAACAGCAGATTTTCGTTTTCGTTTGATAGAGAGAGACACAATGTAACCCCTAATTGTACATTATATTAAAATGTTATACCTTCTACTTGCCATTCTCTCTTGGGAGTCTGGGTCTTAGACACGTAAAAAAAATTTCTTAGAAAGCAATTAATAAAAGGAAACCAAAAGCAATGGACAGTCTTTTGATATATCCTCTAAATGCCATTTTTTGACTTCTTCAAAAATCACGAGGCGGACCCCTACATTGTGTTTACGGGGAAAGACCTAGATCTAACAACACATATACCGCTACCTCCCTTTTGTGCGGTGATCGTCAGGTTGCTAGTCATTTTCCTCTAGGGACGTAAGGGATATAAGTACATATAAGGGATTTTAATTTGTTGATTCTTATCATTCTGAGTTCAAGATCTAGAAATGCGATTTATCCAAGTTATGGGTTTTTTTTATTTTTTAAAGTTATGATAACACTTTAAATTCATTGCAACTCCCATTTTAACGCACTCTTTCCAGACGGCTTACAACGTTTACTATTTCTGCCGGCAAAAATATAAATCTTTCTTTGAACCTTGGCCGATAATTCCCGAGAAGACAATGGACATGACGCCTGTTCCTATGATACAGCAGGAAGATGAGCCTAATACAGGAGGATGCTTTGGATCAGGTAAGGGGTGGCTTCAAAAACTCAACGTGGTTGCTTGCCGGTTACGTTCTTTTAGGTTGTAACCGAATTATATTCTAAACAATTTAACACGGTTCATACGCAACAAACCGTCTGTCAACTGGCGGTTGAGTTTTGAAGCCGTTCTAAATGTTACTCTAAGCCCATGATATACTCCCAGTCGCAGCGCGCGACTGGCGTGCGCAATACCGGATTTTGACCCAAGATCAAGTGTTACGCATGCTCACACGCAGAAATCGCTCGCTGCGACTGGAAGTATATCATGGACTTTAGAGGGAGTGTGGAAGCATCTTGTAAGTGTACCAGTCTTACCTGCATTTCTTCACGATTTTACAGGAAAAAAAAAAAAAAAAAAAAAAAGATTTTCGTTTTCGTTTGATAGAGAGAGACACAATGTAACCCCTAATTGTACATTATATTAAAATGTTATACCTTCTACTTGCCATTCTCTCTTGGGAGTCTGGGTCTTAGACACGTAAAAAAAATTTCTTAGAAAGCAATTAATAAAAGGAAACCAAAAGCAATGGACAGTCTTTTGATATATCCTCTAAATGCCATTTTTTGACTTCTTCAAAAAATCACGAGGCGGACCCCTACATTGTGTTTACGGGGAAAGACCTAGATCTAACAACACATATACCGCTACCTCCCTTTTGTGCGGTGATCGTCAGGTTGCTAGTCATTTTCCTCTAGGGACGTAAGGGATATAAGTACATATAAGGGATTTTAATTTGTTGATTCTTATCATTCTGAGTTCAAGATCTAGAAATGCGATTTATCCAAGTTATGGGTTTTTTTTATTTTTTAAAGTTATGATAACACTTTAAATTCATTGCAACTCCCATTTTAACGCACTCTTTCCAGACGGCTTACAACGTTTACTATTTCTGCCGGCAAAAATATAAATCTTTCTTGAACCTTGGCCGATAATTCCCGAGAAGACAATGGACATGACGCCTGTTCCTATGATACAGCAGGAAGATGAGCCTAATACAGGAGGATGCTTTGGATCAGGTAAGGGGTGGCTTCAAAAACTCAACGTGGTTGCTTGCCGGTTACGTTCTTTTAGGTTGTAACCGAATTATATTCTAAACAATTTAACACGGTTCATACGCAACAAACCGTCTGTCAACTGGCGGTTGAGTTTTGAAGCCGTTCTAAATGTTACTCTAAGCCCATGATATACTCCCAGTCGCAGCGCGCGACTGGCGTGCGCAATACCGGATTTTGACCCAAGATCAAGTGTTACGCATGCTCACACGCAGAAATCGCTCGCTGCGACTGGAAGTATATCATGGACTTTAGAGGGAGTGTGGAAGCATCTTGTAAGTGTACCAGTCTTACCTGCATTTCTTCACGATTTTACAGGAAAAAAAAAAAAAAAAAAAAAAAGATTTTCGTTTTCGTTTGATAGAGAGAGACACAATGTAACCCCTAATTGTACATTATATTAAAATGTTATACCTTCTACTTGCCATTCTCTCTTGGGAGTCTGGGTCTTAGACACGTAAAAAAAATTTCTTAGAAAGCAATTAATAAAAGGAAACCAAAAGCAATGGACAGTCTTTTGATATATCCTCTAAATGCCATTTTTTGACTTCTTCAAAAAATCACGAGGCGGACCCCTACATTGTGTTTACGGGGAAAGACCTAGATCTAACAACACATATACCGCTACCTCCCTTTTGTGCGGTGATCGTCAGGTTGCTAGTCATTTTCCTCTAGGGACGTAAGGGATATAAGTACATATAAGGGATTTTAATTTGTTGATTCTTATCATTCTGAGTTCAAGATCTAGAAATGCGATTTATCCAAGTTATGGGCTTTTTTTTATTTTTTAAAGTTATGATAACACTTTAAATTCATTGCAACTCCCATTTTAACGCACTCTTTCCAGACGGCTTACAACGTTTACTATTTCTGCCGGCAAAAATATTTATCCAAGTTATGGGCTTTTTTTTAATTTTTTTTAAGTTATGATAACACTTTAAATTCATTGCAACTCCCATTTTAACGCACTCTTTCCAGACGGCTTACAACGTTTACTATTTCTGCCGGCAAAAATATAAATCTTTCTTGAACCTTGGCCGATAATTCCCGAGAAGACAATGGACATGACGCCTGTTCCTATGATACAGCAGGAAGATGAGCCTAATACAGGAGGATGCTTTGGATCAGGTAAGGGGTGGCTTCAAAAACTCAACGTGGTTGCTTGCCGGTTACGTTCTTTTAGGTTGGAACCGAATTATATTCTAAACAATTTAAACACGGTTTATACGCAACAACCGTCTGTCAACTGGCGGTTGAGTTTTGAAGCCGTTCTAAATGTTACTCTAAGCCCATGATATACTCCCAGTCGCAGCGCGCGACTGGGTCGTGCAGCAATAAAACCGGATTTTGACCCCCAAGAAGATTCAAGTGTTACGCATGCTCACACGCAGAAATCGCTCGCTGCGACTGGAAAGTTATCGTGGGCTTAGAGGGAGTGGGAAGCATCTTGTAAGTGTACCAGTCTTACCTGCATTTCTTCACGATTTTACAGGAAACGCATTTCGTATTGCTATTTAAGTGGTAAATGTACTAATATTTGCACAGGATTAAAACCATAATTGTCCATACATCTTGATTATTTTACGCTTCTGATTTTTAAAAATAGTTAATTAAGAAATAGTCAACTATAGCGATGGTGCTATCGATTTCCAGATGAATGTAACAAAGAACTTTCCTGCACTGAACATACTGTTGAGTGCACCAAAGTCGTATCTACAACTATTTCTAATACCATCTGGATTGTTTGACCAAACAATGCAAAATGATAAAATAGTATTTTAAATCAGTATTTTTATTGTCAAATCTCCGTGTAATTAACGCAAAAAAACGGCATGTCAACGTCGGCATCATTTCAAAGATCGCATCGTATTTATACTAACCGTTTTTTAAAAGTGCGATTTGTTTTCACATTTTTGCTCATAAGCTCTTGTATGAATGTAGAGTAAAGCATTAAAATCAAGTTTGCTGCATATGTAATGTGCTAATTTCAACAAATAAGCACATATTTTGACGATACCTGGAACTTGATATTCTGCTGCCTCATTCCTATGACACAGGGTTTGGCCGTGATCATTTATTGTATATCCGCCATGTTGGATTTTTGACCAACTGGCCTTGATTTGTGGATTTTGAAACCTAAAGACGATTTTTTTCTTTAATTTTTTAGAGTCTTAAAGTAATACTTTTCCCATTTCTTTCATATAAAACACATGTTAATGGCTTGTCTTCCATTTAATTTTCTTCTGATTTTTATACGCTTCACGGCCACTATTTTGGATTTTCAGCCATTTTTTAAAAATCATTTATTAGTTTTTGTTGCATTTTGAAACCATAGACAATGTTTTTTCTTCAAATTTATCAGCTCCAAGTAATTTTACAACTATCTCTCATATAATACAAGTAAATGCTTGTGTTGGACTTGTTGAAAAGTGATCGAGCCGTCTATGTACACGAAACCCTGTGATAAGATTTTTTTGCTGTACTATATGTCACGATTAAGAATCGCTTCTTTGATCTGTATCCCGTGCAGGTACTGGTCGTCTGAACCATACTGAGGGCACTCTCACATTAAATACTGCAAACATGATACCAAATACCACCTACGAAATAAAGGTCATAGTTCAATCTGGAGTGCGCAAGGGTAATGCATCGCTACTGCTTACTGTGCAAGATGGTGGTGATCTGCCGGAAGTTGCTATTACGTAAGTTGGTGTTTGCAATTTCTGTCAACGTTATGTTTTGTTAAAGTAATTTGATGTAATTTTACGGAATCAATCTGTAATTATTTTAACTACTTCTAATGGGTAACTTTGAATTGTTCATAACTTTTGGAGAGCTGCCCTTTAATAATTAACCTTAATTACATATATACCTGCAATTTTTTTTCGATTTCCTAATGATAATTAAAAAAAGAGACAAAAACATTACCTAGCGTTACACTATTTTGGTTAAACTTTAAATGTACTTCAACAAAAAAAATGAAAGATAACAAATACATTTGGTAGAAGTCACTGAAAGTAGCCTAATTATGGAGATATAAACTATTATATCTGATACACAATTTGGCGGTGGTATGTTGCACTATCCCGCTTATTTAGCACACAAAGTAAACCCAACAGACGACATAAGACTTCTTGGATCATGTCTACATAACTGCGATGACGCACGTTATCTGGTCAATTGATCGATTTATTGCAATGAGTTTGGAACCGTTTGATGGATGGAAAAAACATGTTACAGGTATGGTTTAATGTTGAAATCTTTTCTTATTTTGAGCCGATCTCATTAGACAGATTGATAGAATGTCCACTAGATTGATAAATGTCAGGTATACAGTCAATTTTATAAGGACGTCACAGCTGTTTGAATTCTCGTTTAATTTTTTTGACAAAGCCAAACTAAAAAAAAATCTCAACGGCGACACACTTTAGACACTTTTTTGGATTATTTGTCCCACTGACTTCATCATGTGTAAATTTTATGAGATTTCATTGCGGTCAAATATAATTTTTTCTTA
This sequence comes from Ophioderma brevispina, assembly GCA_023653785.1. Classification (NCBI taxonomy): domain Eukaryota; kingdom Metazoa; phylum Echinodermata; class Ophiuroidea; order Amphilepidida; family Ophiodermatidae; genus Ophioderma; species Ophioderma brevispina. The sequence goes on from JAMKCH010043506.1 coordinate 23,705, forward strand.
AAAATTTAGTTTAACACGTCTTTCCATGGAGAGGCGCTATAACATACAATCATGTCCTTTTAGGCTGATCTTGCAAATTCCCGCAATAGATTTTTCTGATTTTTGCAGAGGTAATAGCTCTTGCGTGTCCTTACTTATATCAGTCGTTGTCAAATGTGCTTAAATCGCTCTAAAATAAAAGAGAAGATTTGCACGGGGTCCAAACAGCTGTGACGTACTGATGTTGCAGGCTGCCAGCCAGGCAATTTTGTTTTATACTATATCGTCCAATTTATTCTGGAATAGCTTTCACTAATAAAACAACAGACATTCTATATACGGAGTCTCCTGAGTGAGCCTTATGCATGCTCTTGAAAATGTTGCACTTTTCCGACAATACTCATCAGATTCCTAGTAACGTTTACTTTGGAGAGCAATAATTTTGAGATAAATGAGCAATCTTAAAACAATAGGTGCAAATAATAGAGTTTTCCATTAGGCGGGTTCAACATATAAGTATCTGTATTCGCTACTCGCTACTCGCTATTCGCTATCGTTTGTACGGGCCTGGTGATTCACATCAGGTAGCACGCGCGTCCTACGCGTTCTTTTGCCGCCGAAAGAAATGGATACTTTAAGACAAATAAGATCCTCTTGTTTGTAACTACCTTATTCACCAAAAGCACACAATAAATTGTTTATAGGGGAAATTCAGAACATCTGAACACCAGCTGCCACATCCGAACATGACGGTATACGCCTGTTCTATGTTCTAGTCCACAACTATACTATACGCAATATACGGCCTTTTCGATATTTCCCTCTATGTGCACCGGTATTAGGAAATCCTATCGTTCCATTTAAACTATTCGCGTGCCCTGCAAAACTTGTCCTGCAAACGTACCCGAATAGTATACTCCTATGTGAACCAGCCTTACCAACTAGCTGGGCAAGTCTACTCCCTAATGCGCTATAATAAATCGAGCGCAAGCCGAAGCTCTTATAGACAAACGCGTATTTACGTATTGACGCTATTGAAATCCATAGTCTGACAGGTTAAAAAAATACCGATCCCTCATTTTTGGATCCCCCTTTTTCGGTAAAATCGACGTGAACTTGACCAAATCTGAAATTTTAATTTGAAATGAAATGAAAGTTTAAGAGTTATAAGACTTTGTTTTATTCTCCAGTCTGTTGGATATTTTTGTTTTGCTCGGCAAATTTATTTTTTATGTCTGTTTTCTAACATTAAACCTATGATATGTTGTGCCTGATATTTTAAAAATCATGCTTGAATAATCTAAATACATAATAAATATTTTTAATAATAATAAATAGATTGCGCCCTTTTACATAGACCATTTGCAACGATCCCCGAACTGCATCTCATTCGGTGACATTTCCATCCGGGACTTTTGCCAGCCTCAAGGTGGCTAAAAACACGGTTTAGGAGCGGAACGAAATACAAAAACTTACCCTAATCTGTGACGTTGCCCTATAGTTTGTCTAATCGTCCGTCAGGTGAACAGTAGGATCACAGTACGATCGAAATATCACGTTTGTCGTGATTTCAAACCAGTGCTTCGATTGTTTTTTGTTCCATAGATATTCTTCTAAATTTTGTAATATTAACTTCACGTGAAAAGGGTACTTTGTATTGTAATTCTAGGCACTCTTCGGCGTCGCGAACGAACAACAAATTTTTTTGTAAACAGACCTCTGGTAGCAAGTTCCGGATGGAATGGGCACCGAATGAATGCATTCTGGATCGTGCAAATGGTCTATTCATAATTTCTTCAGGGGAGGGCGGCTGAGAATCCTAATTTATACGTTGTCATTTGGTTTAACACGTAAAAGCGAGGATTACGGCAACAAACATTTTTTTGACAAGCTGTCATCAAAAGTAAGAAAGAATAAATCCGGGGAATAAATACGACTTAAACCAGGGGGCCCGGACACGATCGCTGGATTTGGGCATTTTGGATTTCCAACGGTAATTTATGGAATTCTTGCTGCATTTGGGCAAATAGGACATCTGAGTGCTCGCTTCTAAGGTTTCGTACCTGCATCATATTATCATCATACAAAGCATAATTACCTTTTTGTCATGTTAGCCTGCAGAGTATTCGTTTCGTCTCCAGTTTACGCTTTCGCCCTTTACATTACTTCCCTTCCTTCTCACGCTTCGCTTCCATCCCATTTTCTCTTTGGTTCTTACCCTATATCTTGTGTGTCTTATTTTAGTCCCCATACATGTACATACCCTTATTCCTCACTTTCAAATCTTGATACTCATATATTGCTATGCGTGTGTTAAATATCGTGTAATCTCCTAAGTTTTGATGAATTTACTTTTTCCTTTATTTTTTTTCTGAAAGTGGGTGCACGTACAAGTGGAGCTGTATAATACCTTTGTAGAACTCTTTGTTAAATAAAAAGTATCGCCCCCAAATTGAAATGGAGTTATGTGGTATAAATTCAACATTTCGACAATGTCTTTAAAATAAAACTCTATGCAAATCCAAAGTTTGGAAGTAAGGTTATAATGTTAAAAAAAGGTCAGCATATCGCGCATTGAAATCAGTTGGAATTGGGCCTAATGTGGTGGGGGCTACAAAACTCGACCGACGGTTCACTGTTAAAAACAATGGGAATTGGTTCTAACCGAAGAGAACCGTAGTATAAGCGAACAGCCAATGGTCGAGGTTTGAAGCCCATCCCTTCCATTAGGTTTAACAACTTATTGAGAGAAACCTCAAGCAGAATCCGCATATATTGCCCTCTGGCACAATGTATCTTCCATTGCCAATGGCATTGCCCAAACTGGAAATTTAGAATAGTGAAGGCAAAATTCTCAAAGTTCGGTGGATCATCGGTGTAATTCCTAGATGAACGAATCAATCAAATCTATACGAAATAAGTTTATTATTTCTGATTCAACTCCATACAGATTTATTATTTTGTGCAGAAATTACATAAAGGAGTATCAGAGTACCGACAAAGCGAATACTTACATGACGTTCACTTATGCCATTTTCTCGAAAAATACAGGCAAGGAATGCACCTGTTTTGTTGCAGATTTTACTCTACCACTTGTCTGCTTGGAAGTTGTTCTTAGCGCTTTCTCCCTTGTTTGATTTTTCTTTTGGCATCAAACATGCTTTATGTTAAATCAGTTTTAACTATATAGCATATATATTTTGCTTTTAACCAGGCAAGGACACCAACGCGCTGTTTATGAACAAGTTACTGTTTTCCGAATGGTCCAGTTTTAGTCGATTTCAAGTTTCATTGCACATCACCAACAAGCAAGGACAAACTGGGCAGGCACAACTCGTTCTCAGTTTAAATACGCCCCCTGTTGGAGGGAATTGTAAAGCAGACGCAGCCTCTCTAGGAGACTTCATGAGTATACAGTGTTCTAATTGGAAAGATGAGGACGGAATTGACAGTTATCAATACTTTGGTAAACACTTAGAATGCACTTTAATGTAATATCGTATTTTATAGGTGTACGCTGTTAGACATCTGTATAATTTATAAAATGGACTGGTCTAAAGGATTATTTTTATCATACGTTTATTCATTAACGTATGCTAATTATGCTTATCAACAATCAGAAACTGCAGTGGGTGTTACACAAATGTAGCCACTTTCTAACAGGTATTGCAAGGTTTTATTTAAGGGAAGAAATCAATACTGGACCGGCGGGCGTTATCTGGCTCTGCCAGGTTCCGCGTGGTTCAATTAAACCACTTCATCTGGTTAATTATCTGATTTAATGATTCATCAGACTCAAGGGATTAATTGAACCGCATGGAACCGCGCAGAACAGGAAAACGCCAGCGGGTTGAGTGTTGATTTCGTCCCTAATAAATTTCTCCAGGTCTATTGTATATTTGGTTCTCAACCTTTTAAGTGAGAACTTGAGGTCTTTTGTTGAAAATATATTTAATATGTAACTACAATTGGCGTGGATATAGATATGTACTAACGTAGAATTGTAGTGTTAACGTTGGTCTTCCATCATGTGAATTTAATGCCAGTTTTTACTGGTTTTAACGTTGTTTCATTATTTAAATCGATATATAGGAACTGATTTTGTTGTATTGATACCAAACGATTAACACTAACACTATCGATAATGACGTTTGTTTTCGACCTTTCACCCATCAGTTCCATCAGACGGATTAGCCCAGGGTTACGTACTAGCTATATCGAGAGAACCGTTGGCGAGGTTTCCCACCCCTGTTTGGCTCCAGTTTATTGACTCTTCATTGACGATCGGAGTCAGAATCAAAGATTCACTCGGAACTTCCACTACCTACCTATTGAAAAATATTTAGGTAATTTGGCTGCATTGCATTTTGTAGTTAATTAAGATGGCCAATTTGTGTAACTTTGCAACTTTCTCTGTAGGTTAACCCGAAACGTTTGCTCACTGCCTAGTGTCTAAAAACTGTTAACATTATATCCCTACATCCCTAGAGGCAATCGGATGATCACGCAACAGGGAGCAGCAGTTATCTTTCATTTTTTAGATTTAAGGCATTTTCCCCCGAAAACATGCATGGCCGCTCCGTGATTTTTTTTCAAAAGTGCATTTAAATGGCCGTAATAACTTAGGGATATAGGCTTTGTTACCAGACTTTAACCTCCTAAGTTTAGATAGTTCGCCTTTATTTTTTATGCTCTGTGCACCATTCATCTGTCCTCATAGTTCTTCTTTGTTAAAACGACAGATAAAGCTGAAATTCTTGTTATATTTTAATTTTACATTCCATCTTCTTTTATAACGACTCCTATTAGCAGACTTACAAGCCGGCTTCAGGCAAATTCAGCCATATCATTGAACTTGCTTTACGGTCCGACCCAAGAGAAACCATGGACCGGGTCATATTTGAGGAAGCATTGTGCAGGATAATGCTACACAGGTAGCGCAGTGATTTGAAATTTGTCTGTCAGTGGTTGTGTCGCGCGTGCAGTGGTGTGTGTATGTGTTATGTCTGGTTGACTCTGTGTCTCTCTTTCCTCCCTCCCGGAAATGATCTTTGCTACAATTATCCGCGATTGTGTAATATCCGAAATTAGTTAATCAAAGTATCCTAGCTGTTAAGGTTTATTGAAATGCTTAAAATGCTTGACCCTCAACATGATTGCGGAAGATATCTTTTGTGGGGTGGTAAGATATCAGACAATGTACTTCATCAACAGAGGTTACTTGGAGAGTTATACAGTCATTGGGTAGAAATGTGTGAAATTTTTCACAGAAATGAATGAAAATTGACAAGATTATTTTAATAGGGGTCATGTCCCTAATTTCTACCTTTTGGAGAATTCTGAATAATTGTTTATCTCATTGAAAGGGCCATCTTTTCCAAAAAAAAAAAGTAACCTTTTGTAAAAAGAACATTAATGGAATTGCAATTTCTCTACATTATCACGTTAATCTCCTTCCAAGTTTTTCCTGCATGATATTTTCAACAATATGTTCAACTCAACACCCCAATTTGCATAAATGAACGGTCTTCAATATTTTGGGATAAAAGTGAGATTATTACACCATTTTGCTTCTTTAGTTTTTATTTCACTTTTATATTAAATTATAGCTTTTCATTTTTGTTTTAAATACTGCCTACATTATTGCATGGACTTCATCTTCAAATTATTTTTTGAAAAAATAACAAATTTATAGGAAGACAAGTAATTAACAGAGAATTTTAATTGAACTTTGGTAATGTCCACACTTGACCAAAAATACAAGAAAAGTTTGTATTACTAGAAACCACGGTCCTCAGTAACGTTCATCTTTCATGTTTTACAAAGCCAGTTTGAAATATGTACCTTCCGTTATCACATAAATGGTTTTGAATCTTTCCTCTTTTCAAAAAGTATTGAATGTGCTAATTACTGTCCCACACGTGACCGGCACTCACCATTGTAGTATTTTGAAAGGTCATAGATTTTTCTTGTCATATTGAAGAATGTATAGCAGTGTTACTTCTATATATTCAGTTTTTAAAATGTGAACCGGATCAGTTTTAAAAAAACACGGAAAGAACATTAATTTAATAAGACTGGTTTAAACTTGATTTCCAGTGTCCTTGAAAGTTTGGGTGGAAATTGGCCAAAATTATTTGCATCCTTGCACTAATTTCAACAAAGGAAATCTGCATACTTGGAGTACCATTGCTCTTTGCAAGTTGTTACTGATGGCATTGTAATGACACAGTGTTTGAAATAGTTGCGAATACGAAAATACGGCAAACAGAAAGAACACAGAATTTTATTAAACTTCCATTTTGGTGCACATTACAATGTCCATCAGTTTTGTGTTAAAGTCAATGGAGAGTGTCACCACGTAAACCACCACTGTCACACACGTGACCGTAACTTAGTATATAAATTTGTTAATTACCAAGAAAGTTTTTTGCTTGTTATTTTAATTCCCAACATTGTTGTAATGACAATATACCATGTCTTTTCTGGAAATAAATATAAGAATGTGGAGTACTTTACATATTCACAAGAATATTTACAGTTGAAGCTTGAATTCTAAAAACCCTTTTTGCTAGGTTCTCGTGACCGAACTTTATTTGCCCCTCATGCAAATAATCAATCTGACGAAAGTGGAAACATTATTTTTGGTTAGGTTTGTCTCAAGTTTTTCATTTTACAAACAGTAATAACAGATTGGGTTATATTGGCAAAACAGCATTGAGTTGAAAATCAAAATTTCCGTTTTGGGCCCAAACGTTGACCGCAGAATGGCCCATAATTCGGTTTATTGATTTTTATTTTGCATGTTAGCATGCTAGCTTGGCATAGTGAGCACATTTTATCTTATCCAAGCGTGTTGTGATATGCATATGAAACCATTATTGCATGTCATTTTTGAATAAAAGTAAACATTGCATTGAGTTTATTGATTTGCTATCTGATTTGTTTTATATTATCTAATTTTTCTTTTTATCTTTATTATTTTAGGTGAGGCAGAACTCCATGTCTACGGTAGGTTGAATATTATTTGTTTTGAACTGATTTCATATTTCAGTAAACCATGGGTGGTGGTGTATACAAATATTACTGATATAAGATGGATGGTTGAAATATCATCAGAAGTAAAGAATGTACTCCTCCCAGTTCACACGATCCAGTACGCGGCGACCCCGATATGCCTAAACAGCCAAAAGATGTTTTTCGTATTGCATATAATCGGTTTTGCTGGTTTGTCGATGCCAAGTTGATATGATTAACAATTTTTGGTTTTCACTACATGTTATGTAGCAAAAGGAAGACCGTCTTTCGCTGTTAGCAATCTATAGACCTGTTTACCATTCGAACGATATTTCGCAAGTCTTGAGTATATCAAACCTTGTGCTACAGATACAGAAGACTATCCTAAAGCTTTGTAAGTATTAACTAAAGAATCGAAAATAAGTAAACCACCCTGTGTCACCTAGTAAAAAAGCAAACTTGGGTCATAATTTGGAAGGTTTAAGTTTAGCTCAGGTTTAAACCTAAAAAGTATTTGTAAGGTTAAATAGGCAGTAGAGTTCCATTTAGAAATTGCAATGTAAAGACTTTAAGTAAATCTTGGAAATCCGGACGTTTTAATCGTGAGAAGGCTTGGCCTAAATATGATGTCTTTGAGGGTCCAATTCCGTTCACAAATCTTATGATCAAAAGAGGATTACTAACATGGTACCAATGTTGTTTAAATCAGTATCGATAAAATCTTGCCTGTAACTGCTGAGTCCTATCCAGAATATCGGGCCAAGCCCGAGTCTACAAGGTCCACATAGGGTAAAGTGTGTGGGAGAGGTTATCGATCAGGTCACACACCTTTAATAAATTCCTTTATTCGGACTCAGACCTGCCGGACTCGGACTCTGAATCTTGACTCGGGGGACATGTGGCATTTGAACTCTGAGTCCAGACTCACCAAAACACTGGAGCGGAGTCTATCTATATATTCGATTAGACTCTAATGGTAATTACAGTCATCAAAATAGTAGCTATTAACTTTCAGTTATGGGATTATGCTGGATATTAAGGCATTTCAAGTTGGCTCCGCCGAAAGTAGATATATGTAACAGACGACTTCCGACTCATTTTCCTTGCTCTTTTAGGCTTCAGTTGCTGGGTATAAAGAGTCTGGTCATCCTGGTAAAGCTTTTCATTTTCAAGGACCAAACATTTTGCAAGGACCAAAAATAATTGTCAAAGAATTGAACAGAATTGACAATTATCAATTTTCAAAGAATTGACAATTATCAATGGTCAATTCTATAAGCCTTTGAACGTGCATGTTGTTTTTGATATTATCGTATTTTTGTACATTTCAGCAACACGCCCAAACTATCGTCAACGGTGTTTGGGAAGTTTTGACAACGGAAGCAAATTCTTTGGATCAAAATACGATCGTCACTTTCTGTGAGAGCTTGGTTAATCTTCTGGGAAATATGAATGAAGTGAGGATGATTTTATATTTCTTGAGTTACATCTGCATTTTTTTTAATTTAGAGTAGCAAATATACTATTTATGCAACTCGTAGTGTCTCTTCAGATAAATATGTTCACCTTTATAATTCAATGTTCCTAATTCAACAGCTCTCTCTATCGCTTAACATTTCCGGTGCATGGATAAATTGGAGAAATTAATGACACACACCTTATCGCATCGAATTTAAAATTATTATCCATAGTAGTTAAATAAATTCAAAAGTTTACCTTACACTTAATTTCAGTGTCTATGTTGTTTAGTTATGTATGAATTACTGCAATTGGTTAAGTTTGTTAAGTATGTACTCTTTGTTGTATGTCAATCATACAAATCTGAAACGCATATAGGGGTCCAAAATTGTCGCACACATGAAAGTGAAGATGACGGAAACTCCCTTGTTAAACGCTCATCTGAACTGGTTGAAATGGATGGTATCTTTAGACTGTCTAAGTCATATCCAAAAGCCAAATTAATTGATTTCTAGGGATTACAAGCTAATTAGCTAAAATATCTGTAGAATTTGAGAAATTTTCTGACGTTTGATGGAATTTTTCATGACGTTTCGCATTTGAAAGAAACATTCATGCGGAGATATAAAGTATGTCTTACGCTATTTTTGTTTGATTGGCTCCTTCAGTAAACGAAATGTCAACGGAATAAGACGAAATTTACACTCCTGTTTCCAAATGACACCAGGAAAAGAAATAAATAGATAATACTAACAGTATACTGTGTTCACCTTTGCAAATAGTTTTTGTAATTCCTACAACATTATATTGTTGCCCCGCCTGCCCCTCATGTCTTGTTACGCCAATGATCATATGTTTTAGATATGTGTATTGTTAAAACAATAAAACATAATTTAACTGTCTTTATTTTATTTTGAATCGATTTCCTAGGCATTTTCTACTCTATCTGAAGACACGACACGTCCTAGAACACAGGGTAAATTTCTATATTTTATCATTACCCTCACTACTAGTAATATTCAATGAATCATGAGGGATCTTGTGGGATCTATTGGCCCCCGAGGTGAACTGGAGGGTGTGGGGAAAATAGTACCCCACGCCCTCCAGTTCACCGAGGGGACCAATAGATTCCACAAAGATCCCGAATAAGATCATTAAATATTTGTTTTATATCCTTCATGAATATATTTTTTGTTCATTGATTGGTTAAAAGTGAAACTTGAGCCTGAGGCCTACTTAACAAAAATAGGCCTTACCTGTACTGTATATTAGTCTATAAGCTAAGCTAGGCAAGAGCTTGAGCTTTGACTGCCTTTTTAGACGGAGGAAAGTCCGCTCCACTTACGATATCAACACCTTTTTCGGTAAATAAATGACGCTGAAGTCCGTACCATGCGTACCGAATTTACCAGGGCATAGATATTTTCTGCATAGACATGATACTAGATCTGAGTCTGAGATAGAGCTCACCTTTCAGCTTTCTGTTTCCGTGCACAGCCATGCAGCGTTGAGATCAGCGTTGTCCATGCCATGGCATTAAAATAAAAATCACCGCGGAAATCACCGGTGTTAATATCCTGACACAACTCCTCGAACTCTGACAGAACATACGTAATTAGATTCTTTGTATTCTCACTATCCTGCAGAAGGTTTTCCACCGGTGTTATGCAACTGGGCGCAGCCATGTTGTTGTTGCTACGGTGTCGACAAATAGCCTCATCAATGCGTCAAAGTTCCTTTTTAGAGCTTATACTCATACGAAACTTACACATAGTTTGAGAATACAAGTAAGAGTCTGTGCATTATCATGCTCAACGTTACGTTATTGACCATCAGCGAAAGACCGATAAAGGAACTGTAACACGGTAATCGAGGCTAAGAGGGAAATATGCGCTATTCCCTAGGAAATAGGCGTCTATTTCCTGTGATCTCTCTTTCGCTCTCTTTCCTCGCAAAATAGTTAACTATTTGGTGGTCATGTGACGCACTTTTACCAATCCAATTACATGACTATATTCAGAGGGATATCATGCTACTACTATACTACCACTACCTACTAACGACTACAACTACTCTACTACTACTACTACTACTAACGACTGCTGCTGCTACTGCTACTACTACTACTGCTGCTACTACTACTCTGCTGCTGCTACTACTACTACGACTACTACTGCACTACTACTACTACACTTACTGCTTCTGCTGCTACGCTACTGCTACTACTACTCTACTACTACTACTACTGCCTAGCGGCTACTGCTCTATACTATACTACTACTAATAAGACTACTTCTACTACTACTACACCTCCTATACTCCTCTTAACACCCTTTACTATTGTTTTTTTTGCTATTTTATAATTGACATCGCTTTTGGTTTATATCTTTAGAATTAAGCGAAAACATTTGGTTTACCTTTGAAGGGATGGTAGAAAATATCAGCAATCTCGTGTTAACATAACTACCTGAGAACCATTACCTTTAATACCCGAACCGGGCGTGGGCGGTGGGAGAGGTTAAACATTGAGAATTACACGGAAATCATACAGTCAATGGGCAAATAGAATTGAATTTGCCACATGCTTAAATTCCAAAAAAGAACAAGGTTTGGGTGCCTGTGATGGAAACGTGTGATATATGTGTAGTCGTCAGTATTTATGTATAAATTATGTTCTTAGTCTCCTTTCACTCAATTCTATTATTTTATATAAGCCAAGGCGAAAAAAAGGGCAATTTAACTGTACAATCCAATATATTTGGTAATTATAACAAAGGAAATTTATTACACAATTGGAAGTAACGGTCGACAAAAGCATCTACAAGTTGACATTTCTTTCTGAACAGAGGAAAAAAATTTAAGGTGGGTGACCCCCCGATCAGGGCTTAAATTCACAGTTTCTCCCCCCTCTGGAAGAATTCACAAAAAAAGCAGCTGTCAAACTTTTGAGTTAAATCGGTTCAGCGTTTGTTTTGCATAGTAGAAGCAACACTGTGTGTAGTAAATGCGGAGTGTGTATTTGTGTTAAATTAATGTGGCTATTATTGAGAATTCTTCAAAACCAGATGCTCTACACCCCCTTCGAACTATTACAAACTACGGCGCAATAGTGATCGATTAGGAAGCCTTGCTCCTTCGTGTTAAGTGTATCATTTAAAACAGCCAATGGAAACCCACTTACTGTTAGGGAAACGCCTGGAATTACCTCAAGATACCGCGAAGGCGATAGCTTGTTTGGGATACTCCTGGACAAAGTTTTGAACCAAAACCAAATAGCACCATATGATCCACACTTTGAATCTGACTCAGGATGACGAGGCTATTTATCTGGGGTATTACCGCGTACGGAAATCAGTCTAAATTTTATCGCTTTTTTATTGGTTATGATTTCACCTCCGAATGAGACCGATTCAACAACGTCATAATTCTTTCACCGAGGAACTATAGCTGCCAAAGGTATGTTTCTTTGAAGATCCTACATATGAGTACGTTTTAAACGTAAATCGATATGCTAGCTTAGACGTGGTCCTTGATTTAATATTAAGTTACAACCACAATGATAATGTCCGCTTGAGCTTGTTTTTCTTTTAATTTCATTTGGTTACATTAAAGCAATGGCTTTATTTTAGTATGTCACGTTTTCATCTTGATAAAATAATCCTGACCCCTATAACCTATCTGTAAAATGGGCTAAGTACTGAATTCAACCGCTTTGATATGAAACCTACAAATGTAGGAATTTGTAAAGGCTCAATAGATACTATAGAATTAAATTAATATTGGTCGACCAAAAAAGGGGCACGTTGCGTCATAAGAACAAACAAAAAACAAAAACGTGGTGGAGTATTTTTATTACAGTACATCCACTTAAGGCCTTTTTTTTGGAAAGACGTTTATGACAAAAAATATTGTTGCTTTGGGTTTGCTTTCAGGGTCTCATCGACACCAGAATGGCAAACGGGTTGGTATTCATAAACAGAACCACGTAAGCGGCCGTTAGGAACATTATTGGGCATAGCAGAGCTTCTTTAACCGGACCAATCGCCTCTTACAAATGTAACGCAGAAGATGGATGACATTGTACTGAGAAGCGGGGGGGAACATGCTGTTAGACTGGCTTCCTGATTGCCGTGTGTTCCATGTCGAGGCATACAGTTCTAAGACATCCATTGTGTCTAGTTTTTGGTTCTGGGAATCAGAAAAACGAAGCATGAGTTCTGAAGGCAGTAAAGTACTTAATATTTTTAAATGCATTCTTATAATGCCTGAGCTTAGTAACGCGATACTTGCTTCGAGGGAACCTATGTGCAAAAGTAGGACTTAGGTATTAACAGTGAATCTCAAACACTTGGTGTGTCAAATGCTTAATTTACCTTCTATATAATACTTAAAACAGATTTAAAACATGTTAAGAGCGTAATCCCAATACAAACTTTCCATATTGTCGCACAAACAGAGGTGCTAACTGAAACAGGAGGAAACAAATGGATCGAGCAGATCATCATGTTGTGGTCTAGGCATTCGGTGAAGACTCTCACACTTCTTTGGGCATCAGTATGATATAACAATAAACTCAAACAGGTTTATCAAGTTTTATTGCAAACTTTTAACCTCGTTTTTTGCAACGTAGTAACGCTTGTGGAGAAGAAAATATTCTGTATAATAATATCTAAAATGAAATACATCAAACAGAAAGTGCCCCAATATGGGAAAGATTTAACATTTTGATTCAAAAGTTCTTAATTTTAGTACGTATATTTAAGTCGGATGAATGAATGGGGCTTCACATTTGTGAAGTACTACATTTGGTTCGTACCACATTTCATTTAAAAGTAACATGTTTTTCCTTACCCTGTCATTTCAAGAGGATTGTCTAAATTTATTTTTTTAAATACGTTTTACGGAATCCTGATAGTACCTTTAAATAGAACTCAAGTAAAAGATTAGCTAAAACCTGTTAACTGTTGCGTTTTTTTAATTTTAAAATTAGGTTGGTCTTTTGTAAACAAACACACTGTTAAGTGATGCCGAGTTTGATGTATAGATCAAAGTGATTCCCCTAAATCCAGGACGAATATAGCATTATTTGTATGCATGTTTTGGCTCAATTCCGAAAAACGATGGAACGTTTCCTAATAAGTTTTCAATACACTTGTTTATTCTTTTTCAGGCTGGCCCTCATTCGGACATTGACAGCACACATTGTATTACCAACCACTTAACATCTTTGCAAGTAACTGGATTGTGCCCGCCAACACCGCTAATTTCGAACTAACATCTTTGCCAACGCCGATTCTATAAAAATCCTACAATCTACATTGCTACTATTGTTATATATAGGCGTATTTCTTCTTTTTTGTTCTCTTGGGATAGAAGGAAAGACAAAAGAGAACATATCCAAGGTACTTTATGGGAAATATTTTGTAAAATAGTGAATACGGAAGAGTTTTTGGGACCTAAGGTTTTTGTGCATGTCAGAATGGTTTTATTCTCACAGGATTTTATTTAAACATTATTCATAGTATTTCACTTTAAAGGAATAACTTAATTCTATGTTTGTATTGTTGGTAATATAATTTAGCTACATTTGGTTTTAACTTCAAACAATAATGCTTTTAAACTTATTTTCTTCTTCTTCTTATATGTCCAAAAACTGTGGTTCTCAAACATGATCCAGCCAGAGATGGGTACAAACGTCTGGCTGCTCACTGAAATTCCGCAAGTCTTGTTGGCATTTTTTGCTCCAGCGTGGCAGACCAAGAGGTGTTCATGGTCTGTGGTGATGTCCACAAAACCACCGGTAGTACCTGATCTGCTTCCAGATAGCCCCACTTCTGCAAGGAAACTTAGATCGGCCAGTCCTGGTCTCTAATCTATTGAGGCATCGCCATTCAGGCCGTGAGGGAGGGGAGTCAGCTCCAGGTAGAGATGCTCAACAGGTTCAAATACCGATAGATGTACGGGTTGATGGCACGGTCTTTCTTTCCACAAGGCGACTCTCTTTACCTCCTAGAGACTGTTTCAAGAGGTTGGACTTTGCTAAGAAACGTCTCTCTAGTATTTAAAGGCGGTTGGCATCAGTATGCTGTCCCAGACAAAGGGTGCTTCACATTGGATACTTTGCAGCTACGCTCTTGCATGCTCGCTCCACTTCGACGGATGTCTGGTGCAGCAATTCCTGCCTAGGATGGGACAAATTTTTCCGTTGGTGTTGACGAGGGCATCCTGTGATAAGCCGCAGAGCATTTAACGCTGATCAAGCTTCTTGGCATGGGGTTGCTCTTCCCATACAGGGCAGGCATACTCTTCACAAGTAGCACAGGGCAAGTACCGCCCGTCGATCTTAGGGTACGTGGTGCGAGCACCCCATCTGTGCCAATGAGTTGTCAAATGTTATGCGGAACATACTTTACTCTTTGTCTTCTCGATGTGTGTCCTAAAAGAGAGAGATGCGGTCGTCAAAAGGTAACTCCTAGGTAGCAGGGTTATCACAGTGCTCCAGGGTAGTTCCAGACCAGGTAAACTTTTAGCTGACGTTTACTGCGTATGATAAGCACACACCTGTGTCTTAATGGATTTGCACGTAGGGGTTTTCCTCATAATAAGGAGTGGTTCATCCAAATCTTTGGAGCGTCTCCTTCAACAACTGTGAAGTCGGAATCTTGTGCGCTAATCCAAATCTTCCTCATAATAAAACGACAGGTTCCTGCACCTCCTAGGTTGTGTCATTGGTATATATGGTGACCAGGAGAGGGGTGCAAGCCACTCCTTGTGGAGACCATTCTTTAGCCTACGCCCTCGCTCTTCCTTCTTCGCTCCTAGCTGAACAAGAACATCCTGTTAGTCAGCATCCACGGATAAGCTCAGTCAAGCGGATGTCCTTGGTAATTTCCAGGATCTTATGGGTAGGCATCTGTGATACCAGTGTCGAAGATATGCTGCTGAGAGGTCGACGAATCACTTGCGCCGGTTACCTCCCTTCCTCGAACCATCCTCCATGGTGATTAGGTGTTGAGTACTTGGCTTGTTGTTGATTTACCTGGCCGGAAACCTGCCTTGTTCTGGTAATGAGGTGTTCGCTAGCACAGGTTCGAATACGATTGGAGCATGAGGCGTTCAAACGACCTTGTAGGTATGGCTAAGGATGATATAGGTCTGTATCATCTTGTGGATTTGATGATCTTTCCCATTCTTTAGGAGTGCCATAACGTGCGCTTTCCTCCAGATCCTTTGGGAACCTTTGGAAATAAGGCAGCAATTGGAGAGCTCAAGTAGCCATTCCTTTTCTACTGGGCCGGGATTTTTTAGTTTGCTCAGTAGAGATGTTGGCAAGGCCTACTGCTTTTCCTGGTTGTTTAGCAATACCGGATTCCAATGGGGTGGCGGTGCCATGTTGAATGGGGCGAGTGAAACCATTGGCCACCACTATAGACCTCTTATATGGTCGGTAGTTTGGATCTTCTTAGGTTGGTCTTGCTGCACGGGGTGGTCCGGCATGTTCAAACAGTTGTTGGGCAACTTGGTTGTGTGTGACATTTGGCTGCTGTGGAGGTCTGTTGGATCCCCTCGGAGCTTTCGGATGGTAGACCATGCTTTCTTGCTGGTATGGGTCATTCGGTGGATTAAATTACAAGTGTGCCAGGCTTTTGATCTTTCCTGGAGATTGCCTCTCCGAGACTTCTACCTTTAGCAGTTGTTTCCGCGGAAAAAGGATCAGCTTTCACAACATGTCGTTTTCAACTAAAGAAGGTTTGTTATCAAATAAGATATGTTATCTTGGTAAAATAGTTCTGCTTTGCCATTATGACCAAAACAAGCAAAAGAGGAAAATCAATAAAGGACATTTATCATTATCTGAAAAACAGAACTAGATGTTTGTCTCTGACCGTCATTGCAGTTAGGCAGAGTCCGAGCTACTGCGCACCCCTCTAGCCAATCACGATGCGCATCTCTCCGGAGGAAGGCAAAACATCTAGTTTATTCTGGGTTTGCCAATAATAGACTATGATATTTTTTGCAGTTAGGAGTGACAAAACAACTTGAGCAACAATCCTTCTATAATGTTATCTTATGCAATGGTAGTCGTTACTGTAGAAGAGCAAAGGCCGGAACCAAATCCAAGGTAAGATATAACTAGATTGCACAAACTCTCTTATTGCCGTTTGCTGGTACACACAATATGAACATTTTTGACTTAGTAGCTTAAAATTATATCAGGGACAGGTTTGCCAACTTTGGTTAAGATTAATATTTTTCTTGACAGGTGAGTTTTATTCTGTCTGGCGCGGAGACGAAACCCAACCGCAAACATTTGATGACGATCAAAGACCAATTATTGGAACGGGGTGCTATTGATAGATTTCTGGTGGCAGTTTCCTAGGTAAAACAGTGCAAAGAGAATTCGTTTTCAAATTATAATTGACTCATAATTCATTTTGGTATTAATACCGGTATTCGTTCTTAATACAGAAACCTAAGCAGTAAATGTATACCTATGTTATACATTTGAACAAAAAATCCGGGATCCGGCCAGTAATTACTTATATTTCCATCGTTTTGTTGCCATATATTGGCACGCTCTTTGGTAATAATCCGAAACAAAACTACTGCAGCATAACTTTGGGTATGCAATAAAGACACTGCAAAGGTTGTTTATCTGTCCTTGTTTTATGATCAACTGAAAACCAGTAACCGTAACCTTTGTGACTGTCACCGATATTTACAACAAAAAATCATTTCTCTATACAGACCTTTAGGAACATTAACATTACATACGTTTATGGCACGATAACTTGGAAAAGGAAATGGGCAGAGCTGGTATCTGCAGTACATCGCTATTCGGGATATTCAAACCAGGGAGCGTTCTTTTCATTGTTAATAAGTGGTTCTCATTGTCGATGGTGATGGTGAAGTAAGCCCGGCAGGGGAATAATTTAGGTTTAAAATGTCATTTAAATGACGCCTCAAAGGGTTTTAAAATAATGATGAGTTTTAAAAAGAATGTGCGGGATACGCCTCGCACAATATTTTTTAAAACTCATAGCTCGACCTCTATTTTGTGTATCAAATTTATGCATTCCATCCAATTTTATATGAATATTATTATACATTGTCCGGCACAGGTGGATCGTCTGATTCCAGTGGCCGGACAAGAACAAATGCAGAATTTCGGTCAATCATTCGAGACCCAAGCAGCAAACCTATTGATGGACATTTGGGTTGTCTGTATTTTCCCGCCCAAGTGGACAAGGCCGATTAACACGAATGCAACGTGTGGTATTCCTGCAAGATATACTGGTGGTGGGAAATGCTTCGTCAACCTCATGTGGTACAAAGTGGCGCTCAGCTCCTGCCAAATCAGATTCAAATTGGCCCATTGTGCGTCGCCAGCTCAAGTAGGTTATATAAAAGGCTATCGTTATACTTTTGATAAATTTAAAAAACTGTATCTTAGATATTTCAGGTTAAGTGCAGAGGACTATTTGGATGTTGGAAAATAGAACCTAAGGTAGTCCATGTTGAAAGCACAGAATGAGTACAAACTCATGGTCTGGGAATATGTTTGATGATCTGCATTATGACGTGTAGCGAACGTCTAAAAAAACAATTGTCCATTCCTTAAGTCTCGGTTCCTCTTGTTGCCACAGAGTCCAGAATGTGTTATCCAGTATTGTGCCCGAAATGAATTTTAAATTTAGGTTTAAAGGGAAATATTCTAGGCGAATTTGTCATTTGCAGTATGCAACAGAAGTAAGGAGGAGGAGGCTGCTCGAATGGAAGTTCCATAGAATAACTGTTAGATCATTCCTACAAATGGTCTTCATGACAATGGTTGGGTATGAACATTTCAATAAGGGCCATCTTTGGTGCAAGGACACATTGCTCCCACTACAATACATGAACTACCTGTCATTATGTTCCACACAATTGAATAGGTGATTATATTATTGGTATTTTTCACTGCGGGGCAGTCATATATAAGCCCAAAGGCGGCAAGATTCGTTTGGACATTTATCATGTTCTTTCGCAAGATCTAATTGGATCTTTAGTTATTCTACATTTATTTTACATAAGAATTGCGTGCAGACTGTTACTGGTCGCGAGTGCTTTCGATTATTACCTGTTGTGAAATTAAGCAAACTGCCCCCCCAGTGAGGTGAAGCGTCAAGCGGATGACCAGATCGTACCTTAGGCCTGGGCAAGTCGTTTGGTTAATAGAGGTTTTCACCTCACTCATGCATAACCTATAAACAAAAGGTGTTCGTTCCCGTAGTATTAATCCATTCAGATCAAGTTAATACCCGACCTCAAAAGTACTGTACTATTTAAAGTGTGACCCATACTTTTTGCATACATATCCAACATGCATGTCGTTATTTAGATTTAGAAGGTCTCCAGAAATTTGGAATGACTTTGCCATTCCCGGCATGATGGCCTCTAATCCGAAAGGTGGAAGACATTCTAATATGAAGTAGCCCAAGAACGGAGTAGTAAATGAAAGATATTGACAAGTATCGCTTACAAAATTGAGATGTATCATCTTTTCGAACTTCGCTGGAAACTGGTTACTTGGTAGTGACATCATTTACCAAATGGACAGCCTATGAGTGCCCATAGAAAAAAATAGATCACGGGGCTTTTTGGGCGAGGGTAGCCTACGGGCTACCCGCTCTATTCGCTTGGGTTTTGACCTCTTTTCAAATAGCAGTGTTGCAGAAATATTCGTGCCGTTTAGAGCCTCTAAAATCTCCTGTATGATAGTTTATTAACTGTTTGTGCAATTTTACTTCATATGGATATGTACTCAATAAGAAGCCCAGCGAAAACAATGAACGTACATTTACAAAAGATATTAATGTTCAAAGAGTAGAAATACAACGCGATCACACTTCCACCACATGCTTACGTCGTGAGCGGATGCAATAAAAATAACCCGACGGGAACACTAAAATAAAAACATGAAAATAGAGGGCGTAACATGCACAGGGGAGTGTCTGCAGAAATCCCAATTTAGACATGGCCATTGGCTTCAGGTGGTTTGCGTCGTCAGGATCATTCGATGAAATTCGCTTAAATTAACATTATGTTACTTTAAAGTGTGTAGATAACCAATCTTGAAAAAAATTAGGGGGGTACGGTACTCCAATTTTGAGCTATGAATGGTTTCAAAAAGGGGCATGTTTCGGCGCCCAAGTTACACAGTAAAGTCTATGAGCAAAATTAAAATTTGCACCACATTTTGCCTTATAGTGAAAAAACGATTCGATAGAAATTTTTTACTTTTCACTTATGTTCAGGTTCTTGATGAGATTCTTTTTCGAAAATGTAATAAAAATAAGGGTGCCGGGATTACTTTTCTCCAGATAAATGCAAAATATGTCAAATTACGTGCTAGTTTTGGCACCGGCGTTGTCAAAAATCCGAAGACGCATATGCACCATTTGGTGCGTATCATCGCGTTGATGAAGGCGAATGTAACCGCTAGTTTTCGCTTTAGCGGGCGGCCAGACGCTTCTCTTTTGGCCATCCAAATGGATCCGTTTCATTTCTGGGGTTCTGTTCACAGACTGGTCTTTTCTAAATCATTTTTTGTGGCATTTACCAAAATAACCTTGTCAAGAAGCGTAGGGCCTAAGGCCTTTGCGATAGCTTGAAATCATGGGGGGGGGGATTAATTGGGGGGGGGGGGGCTAATTTTCATGTTTTCACACTCAGTTTTTAATTTATTGTATAGGGAATTTACTAAATCTAAATTATGCCTTATTACTCAACTTTTCTTTTTTTTATTATTTAATATTCATTTATTAATTTATTTATTTCGTGATGTTATAGTGAAATGGTTGTGTTATTATGGCAATAAACCTCACGGAAAAAACTTGGTAAGGGAGCTGCCGCACAGGGCGCTGACGGCTTGAGGAACTGAGAAACTGGTGTAACATGGAGCAAACTAAATTTGATATCCTCGACCCTTTTGTGATAAAATTCAGAACAACAAAGTCAACGGTTTTCCTAATTTTCCGGCTAACGATATAAAATGTGGGTATAATTGAAGCCACCATGGGTAAGAAAAGGATCAGATTCCATAGGGCTCTTAGAGGTTTCTTTGTAGAAAACTCTAGATCTTTTAAGTATGTTAATAAGCGCCCTTCAGCGGTTCTTTAGTAGAACGAAAGAAACAGATATCATTTTTTTGTGGCCACGAACATTTTTATAAACAAGCGGTTACCACTACCTTTCACTTGCTTAATTTTTCAAATATACGTAAACAGATACAAAAAGAACTTTGAATTGGTTCTCGTAGATCCTTTATGACATGAACCTTAGTCAGTGCTTAGGTGCTAAATTTATGGGACAAAAAGGGTTCTAAGTTTGAAAAATTTTCTCTATGAATGTTTTGTGACATATTTTCTTTCACATCTTTCCCATATTTGTCTAATTATTATGGCATCTGTGATATTTCTAACGATGCGTCGAGCTTCCACGGGTGCCTGATGTTCGCGCCGTCTCTTCCCTTTCCGCTCAACAAGACGCAAATTTTTTTTGTTATATGGCGAATAAGGGCAATGGTCAACTGTCTTTGCGCTTTCACAACACATCGCAATTTGTACGTGTCTTTGAAAACGAGTTTCTCCGCGATATCTCTGGCGTGTGCGCCAACTCAGTTTCAAGCAAGGCGCAAGGAAATTTGAAATACGATGCGCCAGCAGCTGAGCAATTTCTCGACGACGCAAATCCTAACACGTAACACGAATATTGAGAAAAATTATGAAATTAGTATATATGTTGTCAGGAATATTTTTAATTTGTAATTTTTTTTACAGTTATTTGCTGGCTAACAGCGTCTTTAAATCGTTATGAGTGCTTGGAATTAAACGTATGCTTAAAGGATGCCCGATATAAGGAAATGAAGTTTTGATCTTGATAGATCGCCTTCACTCCAAACCCCATCTGTAAGGTTTCGCACCAATATTTCAATCCATTGTGGCTGTGAGACTAAAAACGTGATTTTGTAAGCCCCATAGAGTACTCTGTGTACAATTAATATTGGTCGATAAAAATGGGGCCATTTTGCCGTTCGCTCATAACTTCCAAACCACTATCCTTTTGCCCTATATTTCACAGGGTAAATGAGAAAAAAAAAGTACTTTCTTCTGATACCAAATGGTTGACTAATTCGGTACAATCGGAGCTTCTGGGAACGAGCTATTAGCGTCCAGCCATACCCTTGGTAAATCAAGGGTATTATGGTGGACTATGGGTCTATGCTGTGGATCCTCGAAATGCCCATTTAAAAGTGACCGAGGCGTTTTTTTAGGATACGAATTTCCTCCTAAACTTTCACTGGAGCATTTAGACCACCTACCGGTATCAACATTTCGGAGTTTATTGGACAAACAGGTTGCACAAGAAAACTGCCAACCTGTTTTTGAACTTGCCTGCTATCGTAATTGTTAATGTAATATAGAAACAGCTCTGTCGTGCACGACAGAAACTACAAATCATCATCTTATACATAAAGACGGCGTATTATCTTATTCACTTCAGGTCTATCTATTACATTGGTAGCTTTCAAATATGTAAAAAAACGGGGTTCGAGAAAAATTGGGCGCTTCTTTCTGGAAATCTCCTCATGTCTCTTTAAGAATGTTGTTCATTTGATGTTATGAATATAAACATCTCCAAAACTCTTCACTATCTAATCGGTTGGACTGATTTAATTGCTTTTATGTAAGGAGGCCTTTAAGAAAAATGAATGGTCGGATTTTGGTTGGATCAGCCACCTTTAAAATGAGGTTTCTTATTTTTTGCTGCATCTGTTGATTGATCATGACTGAAAAATACGAACTCATCTACTATTATATTTAAACATGGTTTAAAAGTGGCATTACTTATTACAATTATTTCAGTGAGGCAGTAGTTTTTTGGTTGCAAATGATCTGCTGCAGTAATAATAGATGTAACTATGTGGTAACCCAGTCTTCTTGTTTACTTGGTCTTGCCAAATTGAAAGCAACCTTGCCGTGTGTGTGTGTGGGTGACCTTTGACCTCAGACTTGTTCTTCTTTGCTCAGGTTGGCGGTCCTTTTGGCATCTATATACGGCATTTTTAATGCAAATTAAAAAAAACAAAAAAACTCTTTTGATTTTTTTTTTTTTTTTTGGGTCACCCTGAACTCTGAATAATAGAACCTCAGGTGTTGTTTTTTCCTGTATTCCAAACATCAGCTCCATAGGGTCAAGTGCGAGTGCTTCAAACGCATAGTCGGACAGACAGCAGATCTCATTTTTAGTACTGTGCAATTTCCCCTGCGTGGTGACCTTTACCTAATGCGTGTTACCTTTGATCTCATTTTAGTAGTATAGATAGATTTGCAATTGCACACTTCTTATACAAATGGTATATTTACGATTCAATAATACTGTGGAATGACAGGTAAGAGGTCATGAAGTAACGAATGTTCTAAGTTTGTATATGAATTTGAAATCGTGCAATGGCGGGAGAACATTTTGAAAACATTTGGAAAATGAAGTCTTTGGGTGACAGAGTAAACTTTAAGAAAAAAAATGACGTCATGGGTGACCAATGTTGCTGAACGTGGGAGCTTACATTTTGGGAAAGGGGCTTAAATATTAAAACAAAATGTTATTGTCACGTGGTACGTGTGCCGAATCAGTAAAATTACTTTACGTCCGGCGGTATGCAAAATTAAAAAATTTTCCCCGGAATTGCTTCTTCCAGTTCTGCTGGTGAGTATGCAGTGGTCAATCTTGTGGTGGGGAAGTATAGCGTGATTGTTTCCCGAATAAGGTATGTTCATAGTCGGAGTTGTTGGTTCACATCTTCCCTTTAAAAATCGTAAAGGTAAGAGGGATATGAAAGCCCTATTCACTCTGTGTTAAAATATACGTTCACGTATGCCTGGCTAAGTTGTTGCAAAAAGTCACAATAAATCAACTTGCAAAAACCCAACAAAATGTCATCTTATTATCCCTTCCCTTACCTTTTACATGGATATTTCCTCTTGACTCGCCCTTTCCTTTTTAAGGATTTTTATTGGGTTTTCCCTTTCACGAGCGTAGGCGGGTGAAATGGAACAAATCAAATTTGTCAAGTTATATATTTTTACTATACACGAATTCTCATTTTTGCTCAATTATAAGCAGTCCCCTCCCCCATATTTGTTTTAGATATACCATATCGACAGTTGAGATTCTATACCATAGTGCAATGTATATCACGATTGTGTTTAAAATACTATGCCACGGCTGTAAATCAGCGCACTGAGGTTATGTAGTGAATGATTTATATGCATCTTGAACTTTAAGTCTTTTATAATATCATTCTTTACTTTTGTTGGACGTACTCCAGTGTATCGTAATACAATCAACCTGTGATTATATTCACGTTACCACTGTCTTTGTCATTGTTACCAATTTTTATTTCTGGAAAATCTCGATTGTACGGCGAAACAGGAGACGTATCCCGCGACTCCCTCGCACTTGTGGCGAAAGCAGAATATATGGAAGATGGAATCCAAACCGACAAGGAACAACCTATATTGCTGCAAATAAATCAACAAATTCAAGTCAATCAAGTGGTAAATTAAAGAGTACCCCGAAAGGTAAGTGAATTTACAGCTTTTCTAAATGCTCTGTTATTCACACAAATATTAAAGAACTTACATGCAGACAGTCAACGCGTGCCTTTTGCTATTGCATCTTGTTCGCGCTTGTAATTGTGCCAACACGGGTGCGGCCCCAGCGCTGTCACGTCCACTCTACTTTTCTCCGGTTTGAACAGTTTTTAGACACAATAAAAACACGGTTCAACCGCAATTTCAACCACGGGCCAACCGGTGGTTGAGATTGAAGCCATCCTCTGAAATTGAAATTAAGTTGAATGAGTTATTCCTATGTAAGCTAACTTGACTCAAATTGCTACTTGTACCTGCCGAACGGAAATTGTCAATTTGCAGTTTTGGCCAGACTTTTAAAACTCATGAGCTCCTCTGCTTTGTTATGTGAAAATCCTTTATGTAGATGGGTTATCTCTTTGACAATTGATCGTTTACTACGGAAATGATGTAGGTTTAACAGCTGTGCCATGTGTAATATCATTAATACCCATCGAATAATTGTCGTGAGAAAATAAAAAATGTCCCTTCCGTTTAATATACTTACGGTATTCATGGTCAGCGCGAATCTAGTTTAGCAATAAAAATGATTTTCATATTGTTCCCCCCCATGACTGGGCCTAAAACGCCCAAATGCTTTGATGTTTCTGTGATCAAAGTCAAAAAAAACTATATCTAACCACTAACCCTATCCATACACGGACAATTTTACCAAACCGCTTCACTTGATTGTTTTAATTAAAGTAATTAAATTATTATTTATTGTTCGTACCTAATACTCTCGTACACTATTTTACTTAGCATATTTATGAATAACTTATTACTACTGTATATCACCGGTATAGAAAATGAGGTGATTGTGGTAGATTTGCAAGGACACCCATGATACCAAGGAATCGGGAACGGTGTAAAACGAAGGAAACTTCAAACAAACATTCCAAGAAAAAAAAACACCCGTTTACCTTTCCGTGGTGGTGTGTGTCATAGCATGGGTCGTGCCGTTATAAGTATCCTCGGCGCAACCCTAATTACAATTTTCTATGGTATTCAGTTAGGGGATCTAGAAACACGCCAATGGCTTACTTATAACAATGGTTTCCTTTTTTACGGCCCATACTTATGGATAAACCAAATTAGGCCCCACCGTGACGCGCGCCCCCTACCCACCATGCAACACCCTGATCCAAGATCATCATTACTTGGTTAACCGAAATTGACCTTTCACACAATCGGCCAAAAGTAATTAAGGTACAATGTTACATAACGTCCTACCCACCCTGACATGAGAAATAATCATCATGACTTGGTTAACCTCAGAATTGGATTATTTCCACATCGCTACAAAGGTAAAACATTACTTTGTATAGCACTAGTTTGCCTTTTATTTATTCCTGTGAGTTAAACGCTTATGTCTCAGAACATTGGTTACAATTTTAACCAACATGTGTTAACAGGTGAACAGCCCCAACAATGGTAAAATGTTTGCCCATTTGTTGGATAATGCATATTATTTTAGCATTTTATGGGCTAAATTTTGCCCAATTCTGATAAAATATTGACCCAATCATCTGCATTATTACCCAACAATGGGTAAATTACCCAACGTTTGGCTGTTCACCTGTTAAATTACATGTTGGTTAAAATTTTAGCAACCTTAGTGGAGGGATGTGCTGAGATCAAAATTAAAAAAACTTTTTGTAGAGGAATATGGAAAGGCGTCATACCAAATCATGGGAATAGCTGTTAGTACAGTGTGAGACACGGTATCGATTCTTTTGTTGGAGTTAATCAAAGAACGGGCTAAGTGTCATGAACATCGAGACCGAGTGAAACTCGAAAATCTTGAGGAGGATTGACGCCACCAATCCACTTATTTTAGTCCTTAGCTACCATACGATCGCTGACCAAACGAGTACTTAGATAAATGATGGACCCACCCCAGTTGCCAACATATTTTGGAAATAGACGAACGATAAATGTAAAAGTATCAGATTTCCAATACCGTAATGATCTTTTGTGAGGAATAGTAACTTATAGTTATCATTTCGTGTGTGAAATGCCAGTGGTTAAAGTTTTCAATGCAGTTGCCTTGTATTATTTTCTTCGGTGAGGAAAGGGACAGCTTTTAATGATGGCCTTAATCTGATCTGGTATAATCACATCGAAAATCTTGTATTGAATTGTTTAAGCAACCTCTCAGAAACGAATTGGAGGAATCGTCGGCAAGCCCCAAAACTTGTAATGACATCAGGACGGAATAAAAAAAAAATTCCTACTATAATGCGTTCATTGCAGTTATAAACCGATCATAGTTACGTTTCAAAGATTTACTGTGATAAGCCAAAACGGTATTAGGATTAAAATCGTAGATCTTGATGTTGATACGCAATTTTAATTATGCAAGTGTTAATGAACGTCTCGTGTACGCCTAAGGCAGAAAGACTTCAAACACAAATAAATGAGCCTTGTGCACAAGTGTCTGACATTATATTAAATAACAGATTTTACGTGATTTGTAATTGGTTCAAGAATTTGGTATGTCCAAAACAAACTTACATAAAATTACACTCAATATGTCGAGTACATTATACTAAATTTGTAAAACAGAATGGCCATTAATCTCCACAAGAAGTGTGCCAGTTCACCGATGATAGGTCCTCACAGCGAGACTTCAAAATGAAGCGCACAAGTTCATACAAAACTCCTCAGGTATTAATATTCCAGGGAATCTTCTCAGTCCTGAGGTAATCTTGTCCAGCATGTCAAGACGACAAGGTTAAATAAGTCCCTCGACGAAAATATTCCACAGTATATATCAGTCATATAATCACCACGATATCTATCTGTCCACAATTTGGAATCCTATTTTGATTCCAAGCACTTTCGGCTTCAAAGATGACAGTGAAGTAATTACAGAAACTCTGCTCACATGGACTTAAACAATAATAAATCCTGGCACTTTACAGGTTTGCTCCTCAAGGCAGAGTTAAAATAGCTTATCTTCTAGCTACTTGTTTATACTAGTGGATGCGGGCAGAGATTCCTCTTCCCGTGATAGTATTTAACTACTCACAGATTAAGATTCCCCTGTCTATACAATTATTCAGTACATCATCCCTCATGCAAAACATTACCTTGCACAGCTGACCAATCGGAATTCATCACCTGAATGACATCACTTCATTGATATAACTTTATGGGGGAATTCCATTTCAATAAACAAAAAAACAATAAACAAGTTTCTAAGATTAGCATCCTTGGGAATTCCCCACTTCCCCTATTGTGCAATCTAACTAGTGCAGTTTGCAAAAATCAAACCAAGGGGGTATTCCCCTTTTCTCTCTTTTATAGGAACAGACAAAAGTGCTTTATGTGAGAAATATTTCTCAAATAAAATCGAGAAAATAATACTTTGAGAGGTTTTAATAAGAAAAATGGAGGCCATATCAACACAAGCAAATCGCATTTTTGACAAATACACTAATGTGCACGCATAACACATGTCATACTCATACTCTGCAGAAATCTCAGATTTTTGATACTTGAGGGCTTTTCGACTAAATTGAATGATGGATCAGTTCTGATGTTTCTCTTGTAATAATTTCGCTTCACAGGATTCTACGAGCCTGTAGTAATAAGCATTCCTTATCAAACGCCCGGATGTGGATGATGAACAGGAATTGGAGGAAGATGAAGAAGAATACAAGCTGAAAGAAAAGATGAGGTCTGGATGCACGATTATGAAGGTAAAGATAAGGGACCGTGTTCTCAGATCAACATGGCATGGGTTTTATCCTTAACACGATTGGATAAAAATTGGGTTAAGCAAACGAATTTAAAAAAAATGGGTAGCTTAACGAATATTAAAACCTAGTACAAAAAACATCGGGATCGTCATAAAACCGCTCAGTACTTTCGCATACTCGTTGTGGTTTAGATGGGTAGTCCCTGGATGTTAGAACGTTCTTAGAAATGGGCACTGCTCGTTAGTCGGTTAAAATATTGAATTTATAGTGGATAAAGTCATCGGTTCTAATCGAAAAAAGTATTGCAATGAAGTACATTTCTGGTACACGATGTGCGGATGACAAAATTTAGCGGTTAGAATATGCAAACGTTGCGCATCATAAGCATAACGAAGGGAAGTTTTTAAACAATAAAAATCGGAAATCATTCACAATTAAGAATTACCAGGGGCCACCGTGGCTCTGCCCTAATTCAATACTTAATTAAGCTTCCAGGATTCTACTTGTATTTTCAAACAATTTTCTCCTTGATTATGTTGACCTTATAACTAAGGAAGGGAACTTGAGGATTTTAACGCTTGTTAAGGATTTTTACTAAACATTAACGGGCCTATGTAAAGATCTTTGTGTGAAATCCCGCCCATTTCGTAAGGATTTGCCCTGAAAAAAAACAAGTATATCAACCTTATATCAATTATTTAAGGGGCTTCCGTTGATGAGCGTGTTATTGTTGCTCAATTGAGGCATCTTCAATAGGCTCATTGAAATATGCTTTGTGTATTTTCTCAGATATGTTGTTATGTTTATATCAATAACACGGGTAGGATGTCTCATTGTTTTGGCGTGAAAAAAGTGTATCTCAATATTATACAACTGCATAAAAAATAAACCACCCCCGGTGAGGACCACTTGTATGACCACTTGTATATCATACTCGTTGTATACAAAAAAAACATTAAGTAAGTTTGTTTTTCGAAATCAGGTGGTGTTATGGCGTAATTGTTTAGACCATCAAAAAGCGTAAAGAATAGGGGCGCAGTTTTGCCTTTGTACAATTTCGATATATTTAGGGTGTGACATCATTGATCATGAATCCAGTTTGAGTTATTTTATCATAAAAGTATGCTGAAAAAAATGTAGATTTCTTCACCGATTGGTACCTAATTTCACATGGTAATTTCTTTGAGAGGAATTCTCAGCATTGTACTATAGTAACAACTCTCTTTCTTGATGGTGTTAAAGGCACTATCAATGATTTGCTAAATCAGAAATTAGAAAAAAATCAGAGTTTTGGCACTTTGTAACAAGTGTAGGATTCTTAACCATACCCTACACGTGTGGAAGTCTGAAAGGAATTTAATAAGGACAATCTCGGGTTTTAGTATTTACTCTCCGTACGGACAAATTTTTCAGTTGACAAAATAATTTATGAGAAGTCTACAGACATATCCTTTGCTTTTAAGTCATTCATCAAATTTAAATATGTGCTTTTTCGGTGCATCACTTATAGTGTCTTTAATTTCGGAGATATTTTAAACAAACTGTTAGTAAGAATTCACGTGAACACCTGTTTTAACGTGTTTTATTGTTTATCGCATTTATTGCAACGCCTCTAACTACCTTTATGTACAATATATTAAATTAACATTATACCTAAATAGAAGGGTTCAAAGTGGCATCCGTTGATTTAACACTCGTTTTGAGAGTGATGTAGGCCAACTCCGGAATTGTTCCAAATCTGTCATACAGCTTTGCCTAGACGGCACGTGCTGCTTCATCAAGCATCCAAATCCAGTAACATTGAAGAGGTACGGCAACAACGATTAAAGGAGCTACAGATGACGTCAATATGAGAGAAATCCTTCATGTACATTCCATTTCTCTGGGTTCTTAATGGTAAATGTTTAGCCTCGGCAAGACAGATACAAAACTTTTGATGAAGGACCATTATACAAACCTATTGGTCACCGGTAACGGAAATTACACGTTACGAAGGTAAGACGATAGAAGTGATAATTGAGCTTACGGGGTTTTCTGTACAAAAATGATTTATTCATAGCATATTAGAATGCGTGGTGTGGACTTAAAACGTCACCAATAGAGGTCATGTTACCATATTTAAGTGCAACAAAAGGGTGGTCACGAGGTCGAGGGTGTAACTGATTTCCGAGCAGAATTTGCGAGCATTACACCTATGTGCTTCGTGTATAAGAATACCCAATGCATCACGCCAATAACATATTGGTTAATCAAATAAAAATAGAGGAAGGTGCTTGCATGTGAAATTACATATAAACTCACCATTGTATCAAACAATTAAAGTTAACATTTTTTATCGCATGTCCCTTTAAAGAAACACCGGTAACATTTGTAGGTATTAATTTTTTTCAGATTAGCAGTATTCCGCATTTTTGGCGATGGGTGCGTACGGGTCTACTTCCTGTAAGTCCCCGGTAACTTTGTATAACGGACAAACGTGAGAATATGCGGAAGCCACTCTCTTTGGTGATGGTCTTCATTACCTATTGGGACATGCGGTGTTTGCCAGTGTAAGGGGTTAAAACCAGTAGCGGGTGGAAGGTTTATCGCCTATTAAAATGCAATAAAATATAAATAATAATTATTTATAAGAATGGAATCTACGGAGTTGTAATAGATTTAGAAAGTTATTTTTTTAGTTTCAACACTACCAATATTTCGCTCACCTGGAAACAGCACCACCATCTGCTGATGACGCTGGTTGGACTAGCGAAAACGTTCAAAAAATAATTTCTTGATTAATAATTATTATTTTGTCTCTTCATTAATTTTCTTCTTGTCTTCCACTTAATTTACTTGTGTTCGTTTTTGTGGGTTATGTCCTCCTGTTCTCCATCTTCTTCTGTTACATTGGCATTCTTTCTCCTCGTACCTTACACGAATTACAGCAGAACGTTTGGAGCATAGTTAAATACTCAGAATACATAATTTTTTCTTTAAGGTTCCTGCCACATTTAAGCCACTTTCGGCGATTTAATTCCTGCGTGTAACGTCCCATATTCTATAGACGATGAAGACAAAGAACATTATGGAACAGGCTGGGTTCATCTAAACTCTTCCGCTGATACAGAGGCTCGCTCTGAATACAACTATGACAAGTTTGATGACATAGACAGCTACCCGGACTGGGGACGGCATGCTATGTATATGGGTGGGGGATATGTATCGAAACTTGAAAAATCAATTATAACCACACGGCTGAGCAGATCCAAAGATTGTATCAGGAAGCGTGATGATAGATACACTAGAGCTGTTTTCGTGGAATTTTCATTGTATAATGCACCGGTTGCG
>JAMKCH010043507.1:0-13326 GCA_023653785.1 Ophioderma brevispina
CCCCAATGAGCGAGAGAGAGAGAGAGAGAGAGAGAGAGAGAGAGAGAGAGAGAGAGAGTCCTGTTTCTGTTTCTGCTCCTAGCTACCATGACAACATGTACGGAATAAACCGTGACCGTGTAGACGAGGCTATAGGGTATAGTGCCGAAAATAAATGATGCGTGCAGTAAACAATGGAGAA
This sequence comes from Ophioderma brevispina, assembly GCA_023653785.1. NCBI lineage: Eukaryota > Metazoa > Echinodermata > Ophiuroidea > Amphilepidida > Ophiodermatidae > Ophioderma > Ophioderma brevispina. Next base: position 182 of record JAMKCH010043507.1, read on the forward strand.
CTCAGATTTCTCAAAACCTGCTGAAGGTGTAAATTTCATTTTTAAGGAGGATATTAATATCTTTGGTATAAATTGTGAAAATCCCATGACAATCCGCCCACGCAAACCAGATATATAAATGATTATTAAAGACCTGTTTTTATCCATTCCAATGGGATTTACAGTTAGTGAATATCGGTACATCAGATAGATTTGTGGCTCAATCGTGTGCATTGACTAAATGATAACCTCAGAACTTGAACTTAATATGCTACTAAATTTATACAGTGCTATATCTGAACAAATATCTTACATAATATATAACAATGATAAGCTGACAATACTTATTCTAAAGGGGTTAACTGTTGAAATATTCATTGTAATGCGTGTAAATTGAACAGATTTTAAGAAAGCAATGGATGTTTATGAAATTTTTGGTTCAAGTCCATTTTTAAAAAAGGTGTGATCCTCTTAGCTTAGTTCAATGAAAAGGAATGGCACGTTCTTCCAATTTCAAATCAAAAACAGGGCGATGCCTCTTTTTAACTACAAAGTCTAATATTTGAGGGAGGAGCAAAAAGCCTCGTTTTCACTTTAAAGTTCCGTTAGGGAAACAAAGAAAATAGGTGTTTTGTAATGAAATGGAGAGTGATGCCTCGTTTTAACCAGAAAGTTTTTATTATTTGAGGGAGAGCGGAGGGTGATATCTTGTTTTAAATTCCAAATCAAACAGAGTGATGTCTAGTTTTAACTACAAAGTTCATTATTTGTGGGAGTGGAGGGAATCAAATAAAGAGTGATGCATCGTTTTAACTATAAATATGAATATTTGAGGGATGGGTGATGTCTAGTTTTAACTACAAAGTTCACTATTTGTGGGAGTGGAGGGAATCAAATAGAGAATGATGCATCGTTTTAACTATAAATTTGAATATTTGAGGGATGGGTGATGTCTAGTTTTAACTACAAAGTTCACTATTTGTGGGAGTGGAGGGAATCAACTAGAGAGTGATGCATCGTGTTAACTATAAATTTGAATATTTGAGGGATGGGTTACATTCTCTGCAGGAGTAAAATGTTCTTTGTTAGGTCTATTTGAGGGAGCAGGAAAAGGCATCGTTTTAACTTAAAGCCTCGTCAGTATTTAATGCAGGGGGAAACCAAATCAAATACAGAGTGATGCCTATAGAGAGTGGGGTCTCGTTAACTTCCAAATCAAACAAAGTGATGTCTCTTTTTAACTACAAAGTTCACTATTTCAAATCAAATAGAGAGGGATACCTCGTTTTAACTACAAATTTGAATATTTGAGGGAAAGGTTTCATTCTATGAAGGACTCGAAAGGAGTAAAAAATGTTCTTTATTAGGCTTATTTGAGGGAGCGGCAAAAGCCTTGCTTGTTTGTTTGTTTGTTTGTGTGTTTAATTATTTCTTCTTTAAACGGGTGAACTGTATGTTTCAGTGGACGAAGATCACAGTTGTCTCTATTCTTCCATAAGGCCAGGGTACATCTGAAAATTATAACATACAAATATAATATCATATAATTACAAATTAAACAAAATTTGAACAGCGTAAAACGATAAACTTAAACTCAATTCTCCTATGATTACATCAATATAATAGTAATTCATTCAATACTTACAAGAGTAAAACATAGTAATGAGTAAATTGGCAAGACTAATCATTAACAAATTTTTAATACAAAATCACAATTTTACTTAAGGCCCCCAAAAGTTTATTTGCCGCAACCCGGCCGACAGGTCCTACAAAACCCATGATTTCCATTCACAATTGTAACAAAAAAAAAAAAACTTTTAACTAAAACAAGGACGAAAAACATCAACAAGATAACAACAACAAAACTACAAGTAAAATTAAAGATCTTTGCTATGTCGTTGAAAAAAAGCTTTAAATAGTAACATGTTATATTCATTTTAGAGTAAAACATTTTTCCTCCGTTACGGTAACAAAATATATTTGGTTAAGCCTAATCAATCTCAACCAAAAAGAGGATTTGATATTGTTTCTCACTATTTGAAAAGGAAAAATAGGGACACTTGTCCTCTATACCCATGACAAACACCCACATACCCCCACACACATACCCCCACACACATGTGATGCGAAGTTTGATGCATAGTTTTCTATAACCGAATTGGGCACAAATTTAAGGGTTGCAATGGGGTGTTCGAGAGAATCTTTAATCACCTATTTAAGCAAACTAAACTAAACTCTCTCTCTCTCTCTTTCTCTCTCAGTTTTTTTATTTTCATTTTTTTTTTATTTTTGTTCATTTTTATTTTTATGTTTTTTGGCGTCGATGGTACACCGTAAAACATACCCTTTTTTCCATATTTCGCTGTTTTTGATACCGGGTATCAATGTTCACGCGTACATCGCCTATTGAAAAAGATACCCTTTTTACGCGTTTATCTTGTTCACACGCATTATAGCCACCTTTAAATACAAGGTGCCCCCGGGGTTTATCCCTCCAATACACAATGCGATTCTTAGGTTTTGGGAAACCATTTTCTCCTGTTATCTGAAGCAAGGTCACATTTTGGTCATCATGGTTTACTTCGTATGGTCAATGAAACAATAAGACTAGGTCATTTAGCCATTTAGCGAAACCCAATTCGTCGCTACATATATGTTAAACTGTGGCAATGTAGTATTAATTTTTTTGACTTAACGTTTCAAGACATAGATCTCTGTTGGGAAACTCGTGTGATATCGACCTGTTAAGAAAAACAAATATGAAAAAAGATAAAATGTTAATTATTGTTCATGCCTTGAAGGCACCCACGGGGGCCCCCATCAATGCTGGTATTATTCGTGGAGGTGCGGCCACACACCGATTCGGGCCACAACTTTAAAGGGATACGCAGCGATTTGCTGCTCCGAAGCATTGACAAAAATCATCAAAATTTCTTTTTGGTACTTTCCTCCTCCTTACTGGCATAAATGTGCTAACATGCATAACCTAACCTAGCAAAGTGGTTTGGCTTGACATCCGTGTATTAAAGACAAGACGTACTTTTTATTTGAGTCTATAATTTCCTTACATTCCGACTTGAGATCAAAAAACCCTTTCGTGTGAATATCTCATACACTGCAAAAACTAGGGTGTTAAAATTACCACCGTTGGTGTCAGGAGGACCACACCAAAGGATGTCAAATTTAATACCTGTTGTTGTTTGTTAACACCATACTTGGTTTTTCATTTACACTACTTTGGTGTTAAAATAACACACTCTTGTGTTTAACACCACGAGTGTTGAATTTTGAAATTCCTTGGCGTGGTCCTCTGAACAACCCGGCGGTGTTAATTTTAACACCCAGTTTTTTTGCAGTGCATTTACAAGCGTAATATTGTGGCACCTCTGACCTGTACATTTTTGACCTCAAACCAAATATTATTGATCTGTAACTGGATTTTGAGGCTGTCATCGCTTTGTTCTAATACCAAGAAGTTATATGAAATTGTTTTTCTACTTATCTTTGATTTATAAGCTAAAAATGCATTTGCCGAACATTTTTATTCTCTCGCATGTTCGCTGCTTATCCCTTTAATTTCGCCCCTCCCATAAAAAAAAAAAAAAAAAAAAAAAAAAAAAACACACACCACACAAAAAGTCCGTATTTAACTTAATTGTGATTATACGATTTAAAACAAACACTTTAATCAAAGTTTTGTCTATGACTACAAACCGATTTTGACGTTCGAATTTCCATCCTTGTTTTTGTAAATAAAGTATCTAGTTTTTGATGGTATGTTACTCTCTTCCTGTCACACAGGGCATATTTATCATAATCTACAACCCTGATTGCTCTAATCACTGGTCATGTTCTGTTTATCCTTACACATATTACGTAAGTCTGTTTTTTGCCTCCATGCTCCTACTGCGCGAAGTTTTATCATTGTAATCCCATCGACCTGATGGTTTTCCTCTAATGTTATTGAAATCTCTTGCATGTAAAACATGATACTCTCTGTCGTTTTTATTCCTAATTACCTTTTCAAATGACCGACCTGCACAACTGTCCGTTTATATCCCATCCATAGCAAGTTCATTTTGCGATTAATAATGCTACGTCCGCGCTGCCATCAATTTCTCTCGTATTTATTTCTTCATGGCAAGTATTCACAAGAGGTTAACTTATCTCCAATTTCTCTCATTTGTTTATATTATTTCGAGTTGCTTTGTGTATCAGAATGCTGAGCACCTCGTGATATGGACGGCATTACGCATCGAAAGCTTTGGTGTAGAAACTCGACTGGCCCCATCACATGCCATGGTGGCGCAATTGATTAGCGCATTCGAGATCTAAACGTAAGGTTGTGGGTTCGAGTCCCGTCCCCCAGCAGAAAAGAATAGTCCATTTAATAATGGTACGTCCGCGCTGTCATCAATTTCTCTCGTATTTGTATTGCTTCATGGCAGTAATTCACGCCCGGTTAATTCCCAAGATCGTTTAATGGCTCCAATTTCTCCCTATCTCTAATATATATATATATATATATATATATATATATATATATATATGGCACAAAAGGTATCTCGGCAATGTTTTTCGATCAGTATTGTGCCAAAGTTCGATCATTTGGAATGTTTTCGAAATATACATTTTGTTGCCTAGGTCTTGCTCTTTCATTTAACACCTCACTTGTAAATTAATCGTGCAAAAATGGCTAAAACCAAAGTTGTCAGTTTTTGGATTTTCAGTGATCACAGTGAGGTACAATGCAATAGGGTTTCCGACTGAATGCGCGATAAAGCCTACTTTTGCAATATTGATTTTGGTCATGTTGGTCAGCGTGTTCGTGTCGCAGTACACTGCAAATGCCCATTGAAAACTAAAAAAATGCAACTTTTGGTTTGGAGGTTTCACATTATAATGTTAATATGGTCTTCACTACCCCGGGGCTGTTTCACTCCCTTGGCCTATCGTCAGGTGAATGTCCCTTATAATAACCACACACAATGCAGTTTCTCTGCTTCCGAATTCCTGTGCGACGCGGCACACGTTGTTGCGTGGTGCGCTAATCGCGGGTTATGAAAAAGCGTAATATTGTAAAAAAATCGAACACCAATAAGCGCAAATTAGGCCAGTGCAACCTCTGCATAGAGGAAAAGTTAGCCATCATAAAGCACAAAGACAATTCTATTAACAAACGATCAGAAATCGTTATCGAAATGCCGACACTACAAAAAGCAACGTGTCACCCTTCCCGCCCTTCTCTCTTACCTAAATTCCTGCGTCCGCTTTTCACTAACTGCGCGATTAGCGACACCCAACGCGTGCAACGTTGCACCGGAGTCGAAGCAGAGAACTGCTTTTTGTTTTACTACAGGGTGAGTAAAAAAACTGACCCTGATTATGTCCGCCATTTTGAATTTCCAAGTGACAAATATTACATATGGGTATCTCCTGAAAGCTTAGTTCATTATCTTTATTTGCTGCAAAGAATAATTCTAATCTGTTAAGTATAGGCCCAGCTACAGTCGTTGGAATTCCCATTGCAATCACGATGGCCAACTAAGCAAATGACCTCCCTTAAATGATGATAAGTGTATGTCTATGTTCATGTCAACTAAGTGGTATCTTAACGGTGTAAAAGGCCAGTGCTAATGGAAATTTAATTTGAAAACTTATTTTTTTTCAAGATGTGGGATATTTTGGTCCACATATAGACAATACTTTAAAACCTCAAACGGTTTCTTACTCCATGGATCAAAGAGAGAAAGTTGCTTGGATAAGGATTTTTTACGTATATCGGCGAAGTAACCGATTCCTTCCTGCGCTTTAATATTTTCTAATTATACATTTACATATCGCTGGGTTTGTCAAGTGCAAAAGTTGCACATTTGATGTGAAATGATCAAAATGTCATCACATTTCTCTTTCCTAAAGATCCGTGACCAGTAGATATACACATGCAGCAGCATTGACTCGAGCAATAATAGCACTGTTGATATCCACTAAATCCGCTCGTATGCAGAGGATAAGCACTCAAATTACGTTTAACCTGTAAACTTGGAAATAACAATGGCTCTGTACTACTTCCGATAAAACGGGATTTCAGGTACTCATCACCAAATTAAGATTGAGCATATTTTTTTCATGACGCAAAGCACAGGATACCCGTCCTCTTTCACGAATATAAATATTTGGGCTTCTACTGTGCGTTCACATAACCTTTGACCATATTTTCATAATTTTTCCGAAAAGGAAACAAGATGAACAAACATCATGACAGAAAGTTGTTTGCAGACTTTTACCTAACATCTTTGTGCAGAAACAAAACTTAACTACAGTAGTAACTTGTCGCGTAACCCCATTTTCTTTGAATTTACCGTTGTTGTTAGCATAGGCCGCTAGACCTAGGACACCCTTCTTTTGTTTGTATTTTTCTAAATACCTAGTGGTAAAGTGAATAGAAATTGTGAGTCCAACGCAATAGTTATGAGCTTGGTTCTGCACCAAAGTTAGGTCACAGCTTACTAGCAACATATCCACCGTGAGTGTTGTTCACATTGTTCTTTTTCAATAAATGATGAAATTACGTCAAAATTATGAACTCACAGTAGAATTCAAGTTTGTTTTCCGCGAACGAGGCCAAGCCTCACTCCAAACTGGGGATAGACGTTTCAGTATAGAAAGTACCAAGATACAAAAGACGTTGTCATGATTCCGTCCTGCACTATGCACAACATCATACAGTGATGACGGAATCAAAGGCAATGCGTCATTGCGTACTTGAGACTTTCTAGGTGAACGGTTACCCAAAAACTGGGCGGGGAAAATAAACAGTCTATAACACCTGATATCTATCCAAATGCATGGTCGTACAAAGGCTCTGGCATTGCCACAAACAAAGGGGATAATCTGAAGTTCTTTGTCCGATGAATACTAGGGGGATTTACTTGTCAATAATGCCTGATTTGTGTGAGTCAATGTAGCATAGTCTATGTCCCTTGATCACTGATATTCAGAAAGGAAATTGAGATGGCATTTTATTCACTTTCATGAAAAATGTGCAACCTTTACAATTGCAATACAACAATGGTAAATGATAAAATTTATTATTATTATAGTAAAAATGGTTTACTTCTACGAAAGAGTATGTAATCAAATGAAACAATTTTTTTCCTTTGATCCATGGCCAAAAACTGGTTATTACGATTTCGTTCCTTAGGTATGATTCCATTCAACTCCTCCAGAAACTGATGCATTTTTTTTTCAACCTGACTTTATTTTTTCAAATGATTGTTAGAGTGATGCGGACGTAGACGTAGAGACATTCCATGGAGGGCATTTGGATTTAGGGGGTGACTGCTGAATTTTATGGGTTAATAACGTCATATTTATTCTGCATTCAATAAATAGCTATCGATTTTGTTTTTAGGACACGCGATTTCCTCAGCTGAACGCCGTTCATTTGGATGTGAATACGTGGACAGAGTGCAAAACCGACGACTTGATTCAAAACGACAGTAGCTCGGTCAGATCTAACCGATGTAAATCTTTGCATCAAAGAAAAGATAATTAACGACGCTTTTTTAAAAATACTACGACAGATGTATGTTATACCAAAATGGCGGGACGCAATCAGGGTCAATTTCTTTGACTCACCCTGTATTACAACATGTTGTATAAGTGGACATTCACCTGACGATGCGCCCAAGGGAGTGAAACAGGAGTAGTGAAATAACCCCTAAAACATAAAATATATTTGCTCTGCTCATGCTTCGAGCACTCTATACTTTTGCTGAATTATATGGTAAGGGTGGGATGGTAAGGTCACAGTCTCGTTGTGCGGGACGAGTGACGACCCATCTGCAGCAAAAATTTTACAGAGGAGTGTGGCCCAAACGCTAAGGAAAGAGATATGGGCACTTCGCTCACGAGTTTTTCCGGCACAACTTTTACATTTTCATGTTTGATTGTTTTCTCCTAACGTTCAACAACGGTATTGCACTTGCGCTTTTGTTCGACTGGATGCAATTGAGATTAGCAAACACTCAAAACAAAAATAAATTAAAACAAACAAACAAACTAAAATTACCGACAAACAGACAGACAAACAAACAAATAAACAAACAACATTAAATCTAATTAAATACTTGTATTTGGCCATACTGATGTATTTTAAAGGGCGATGGCCCAATTTGAGGATATGAAGTTTTCATCTTGATAGATTGGCATTCACTCCAAAACCCCATATGTAAAGTTTCACGACGATATTTAAATCCGTTTCGATGCGAGAGCTAAAAACGTGATTTTGTAAGCCCCATAGAGTACTGTGTAAAATTAATATTGGTCGACAAAATGGGGCACATTTTCGCTCATAACTTCCAAACCAAACATCCTTTGGCTCTAAAATTTCACAGGGTAAATGAGAAAAATAGTAGCTTTCTTTTGATACCAAAATGTTGACCACTCCCGGTAAAATCTGGGGCTTCTGGGGACGAGGCTATTAGCGATCGGGCCATGGACCTTTAATAGAGGACATAATCAGCTATACACTCATACAAAAAAACAACACTATTTGTCCGATGAACATGCTGGTAGACCCGAATACTTTTCGACGCGTTTAAACCTTTTACATATCCTGACCCTTGTATAAACCACCGACAATATAAATATTACAATGAATTGATTTTGGTAATATTTTGATATGTTGTTCGTTAAGGTTTTTTTTTTTATTCTGTTACAATTAGTTTTTAGTTGTCATTTATTACCGTAACCTGACTGGCGCTGTACATGTAATTCATGACACGTAGCCTATGTGGACTAGGTGGACGGTGAATTAGAAAGTGATTTCATTGTACCCAATTATGCCATCACAGGAGATTGTTTTGCCATTGTTGCCTAGAAATTGCTAAAAATTCCAACTAAATAATTGTTTTCAAATATTACAAAATAATTGGATGAGATGTGTTTTTATTGTATCGGTAATAAAATATGGGGCAACCGGGGAACAAAGCGAGAAACAAATGAAAAACCCGTATTTGCGCCAAACAAAAACGATCTTAAAAAGTGGAATAATGATAACTTTGCCTCTCTCCCCCAACATCGACCCATTTACGCCCCTGGTTTCGAAGAGGTTAAAGCAATAACAGCACTTTTTTTTTTAAATATCCAATTTTGAACATTAAAGGCGCTCTTAAAAATGTGTTATTATTGCTTTAACTGTATTTGGATACACATTCACAAACACACCCATGCCTGCGCAATCTCACGCGCGCACGTACGCCTACTCACACACGCACACAAAAGTAATTAGATCACGCAAATAATGTTTTTCCTTAAAGAGACATGAGGAGATTTCCAGAAAGATGCGCCCCCAATTTTTTTCGAACCCGGGTTTTTTGCATATTTGGAATGCTCTCCAATGTATTAGATCACACCTGAAGTGAATAAGCCGAACACGCCGTCTATATGTAATAATATGATGATTTAGTACTTTCTGTCGTGCACGACAGAAAGTCAAAGCACGGTGTTCTATGGGGACAATTACGATAGTCAGGCAAGTTCAAAGCAAGGATTGTTGTTTTTCTTTTGTACTTGTTTGTCCAATAAACCTTTGGAACGTTCTTGGTAGGTGGTCTACAAAAAAAATCGATCCTGTGCAATTTGAGAGAAATTCGCATCTTAAAAAAATCTCCTCCTGTCACTTTAAAGAATGATACATTTGAAACTTTAAAATATATACTCACTTTTAAGATGTATTCCGAAATTTAAAACAAAAAAATAACGTGCAAGAGAAGCGGTTAACCAAACGCTGCGATTCCGAATACAGGTTGAAAGTAAATGGATATTTGCGTATTTACTCAATAGTTGATATCATTTCATTCGACCGATATCAAAGTACATGGCGGCACTAGTTTAAAATATCTTATCTTTCGCTATGCTTGTGTGGTTTGACAACGCATACAAATTTAAGTTAAAGGTATGTTGAAAGTAAGCAGTTATATTTTGACTACATTAAAATGTGCATGACCCGATCGATAATCTTGTCCCACTTGAATGATCCCATAATATCCCAAATGTCGATGTCGTCTATAACCTGACAAGTTCACACACACGCCCTGTCCTATGGGCTAATTTGTACAACTTTTTGCTTAGATATAGTAGAGGGGTCAAATTTTAAAGTTGCTCCGATTTAGATAAAAAAATGGTGCAAATTATTGATGGAGTTCATAGGATTAAAATAATGAATAGTTTTGACTGTCTAAAATGCTTAGTTACTGATGTAGGGGCACAGAAGGTCAACGTCCATTGCATTCAATGCGGTTTGACCTTTTCCCTTCCTATTCCTTATTTTGATCCTATGAGCTCCACCAAAAATTTGCACCATTTTTTATCCAAATCGGAGCAACTTAAATATTTTACCCCCGTAAAACTGAAATTGTCCCTTTTTATTGATTTTTGCTGTTTTAGTTTATAACTCTTAAAATTTACGTTGTAGATAGTATATACCTTTCCTGAATCCTTGTGGTTAGACAAATAACATGGTATACTTTTCAGCACGATTGGATTAATTTAAAAATTTGACCCCTGTACAAACTTTATCTTGGCCCCTCTCCTTAAGGCACCATTTGTGGCACTTAAGAATTATGTTTCAGGGATGCCTGTCAGTCTGTCTACATATTTAATCATATTAATCACTCAAACCTTGAGATGTGTTACAAATGTCTGCTAGCTCCGGGGCTATAAGGAGAGTGTATCGGGGCTGGAAAAATAACATTTGTTATCGTATAGCTAAAATTGATGAAAACAGGTGATGCCAATTTGCACACAACGCCACTTTCCAAAATGGCCGCCACCTCAAAGGCAAAAACACCTAGGAAAACAATTTTGATGTTAAAATACCTTTTCATAGTCAATGAGTTCAATAAAACTGTTGCCAAAATGCCACCATTTTACATCTCTTAACTCTGGTCCGATTGGTTACCACCCCCAACGGATGATTCCCTGTCGCACATATTTTAGCGGAAAAAATTGGAGGTACAACCTTCAGGGAGGTCAGGTGTCCCGTCAAAGTCGGAAGCTGGGGGTGCCACCTTCCTTTACTTTACTGTGTAAAACGCCAAAAAATGGTACTTTATGTTACGCATGGTGCTACTGTAAGCAATATTTGTGTTTTTCTTATTTTTTAGAGTAATAACATGCGTATGCTTATTTTGTCACCCATCTTTACCATGTTTACAAAATAAATACAAATTTTGCTTGCATGAATGGCGAAAACGCTCAAAAACCCCTTGATGTTGGAGATCTGCTTACAAATAACGTTATAAATAAGCTCTCAGTTATGACGTCATAATTTTAATACTTGATATGTTTGTACTTTATTTGAAGGACATATACAGGTACGTATCATAAGTTCCCCCAACATTATTCTTATTAATGAAATAGAAACGCATGATTTCAACAAAATACCAAATGTAAATGACAGATAATTCTCTTCTGCCCATCTTGTGAGAAAATGATAGAAATTCAATCAAGCATACCAACACGAACCTCATTTGAATGAATAAATGTCAATAAAAAGTTGCAGTAACTAGCATTGCTCCATTGGGGTTGTGACAATTAGCGACCCTGGGTCACTAGTGACCCTAGTGAATTCATCAGACTTGTACGGAATAAACTGCAGAATTATGCAGTTTATTCCGTACAAGTCTGATGAATTTATCAGGGTCACTAGTGACCCAGGGTCGCTAATTGTCACAACCCGCTCCATTGTACTGGTTTGAGTGATCCTGCAAGGCAGGGTAGACTTTCATTAATTAATAACTTTATCTTACAAAAGTTTCCTTGTTTAAAAGGATGTTTAACTAAAAATAAGATGTAATCTTTGTAATCTAACAGATAATTGCAGACCTTTTAATGCAAAGATCACAAAGAAAATGCAAATTAAATGTAACATTTGGGGAACAACCCAATCATCAAGAGACTTCTTTCACTGCAACACCTTTGCCAAGCCAACCAATTGTCATTCGCTCTTTACATGGTTTTGCCATTTGCGGGGAGAGCCTCGAACTGGCAGCAATATGAATGGGAGCATTTACGCAATAGTTTGATCAGGTTCGATTCTTTCTAAACAAAACCAATGGCCTTGCAAGAAGTGAATGCATTGTTAAATAACACACTCATCTATTCCAGTGTCAGCTCGAGGCTCTACATGCAAATGGCGAACCGTGCAAAAGGCGAATACACGCTGATCGACAGCTATACCCGCCATGTTTAAATCTGGAACAGAAACGTGACTGACAGTCATAACAGGGATCGCTTGTCAGAGGGGGGAAATTCCCGGTTTTGAGGCAGATTTCCCCGGTTTGAAGTGGTTTTGAGGCAGATTTTCCTGGTTAGAGGTGAAAATTTCCCAGTGAGCAAGCAAAAAAAGGATGATTTTGCATGATTTTTCAGCTTTTTCCCAGTCCAAGCTCTCTGCGGTGGCAACCTTCCCCCTGCCATCCCACACCCCCACCCCACTCGCCTGTTACAGTATTGGTGACTGAGTAGCTATAATACCCGAGATCTTGCCGTACTAATAAAGCCAGCTGTGTAATGTTAGATTAGATACAAAATGGATTGATATTCTACCTTTTAAAGCATGATCAAAGCAGTACAATGGAGCAATGCTAGTTACTGCAACTTTTTTATTGACATTTTTTTCATTCAAATGAGGTTCGTATTGGTATGCGTGATTGGATTTCTGTCATTTTCTCACAAGATGGGCAGAAGAGAATCCTCTGTCATTTACATTTGGGATTTTGTTGAAATCATGCGTTTCTATTTCATTAATTAAGGATAATGTTGGGGGAAACTTAGAACTTGTGATACCTGTATGTAGCTACACACTGATACCAAAGAAGATGATGTTTATCCCTTAAAGGGGGATGGCCCGATTTAAGTTGATAAGTTTTTCATCTTGAACATTTTCGCTCATAACATCCAAACCAAACATCCTTTAGCCCTAAAATTTCACAGGGTAAATGAGAAAAATAGTAGCTTTCTTCTGATACCAACATTTTGACCACTTCCGGTAAAATCTGGGGTCCCTGGGGACGAGGCTATTAGCGATCGGGCCATGGACCTTTAATTACGAAAAAAAATCGGGTGTAGTAGAAAAAAACATTGTAGCCAAGGTAGAT